>WSYH01000249.1:0-165759 GCA_036426205.1 Ascaphus truei | reverse complement strand
GTTGATGATGGGGGAGGATATGATTTCATGACCCACTTTTTCCCCCCCCCCCTTGGTTCATCTCCGTCCCTTTTATGCGGAGACACTTTTAGTAGTTACTCGTCCCCCGATGGATCGAACCCCGCAACCCATCTTGACCCATATTTTAGTTCGACGCGATGATGGATTGGCCAGGTTTTACGTGTAGCGACAGGCAGCTGCAGTGAGGAGCGCCATCCGGAGGGAGGCAAAGAGATCGATGATTGATAATGACGGGGAAATCAGTGATGTTTCTGACTTGTGGCTCGCATTGTCAATATTTAGCTGATCAGATCGGTTGAGTGGGAAAGAAATGTTGATGATGATGATGATGATGATGATGATGCCTGATGATGATGATTTGATTTTGACCTCTGTTGGATGATGACGCATTCTGTCGTATCCCCTCTTCCGGGTGAAATTGCAGTCTTCCATGTTTCGAGGATGACATGCGTTGTGATTTCGAGATGATTGTATGATTGGTTGATCATTGGTGATGGTTGATGAGGAGGGAGAGGGAAATGATTTCCCTTGATATGATGATGATGGGGTGTACAATCTGACTTTGCATATTGCTATTGTGATCGTGGTTCGGCACTCCCAGAACATGAGATTTGATGGTTTTTTTGGGGGGGAAGACGGGGGAAATGATGATGATGATGAGAGATGATGAGGATGTGATGGATGAGGTGATGTGAAATGAGATGATGATTGATGGATGATAGGGGGAAATTAGATGATGATGATGATGATGATTGATGACGGGGGAAAAAGGATGATGATGATGTGGAATGAGACGATGATGGGGAAGGGAATGAGATGAGATGATGATGATAATGATGGGGAGGGAATATGATGATGATGGGTGGGTGGAATGGATGAGATGGGGTTGGGGAATATGATGATGATGGGTAGGGGAATATGATGATGATGGGGGGATGAGATAGATGATGAAGATGGGGGGGAATGAGATGATGTGATTGGGGAATGAGATGATATGGTGGATGATGGGAATGAGATGATGCGGGGGTGAGATGATGATGGGGGGAAAATTAGATGATGATGGGGGAGGGGAAGTGATGAGGGGGGAAATGGGAGATGATGGGTAATGGGATGATGATTGGGAGGGGGAGGGGGATGATGATGAGGGGGTGAGGGATGATGATGAGGAGGGTAGTGTGATGGTGGTGTCGAGGAGGATGAGGACAGGGGTGAGAGGGGGGCGGTGAGAAGGAGGATGAGGAGGGTTGTGCAACAATCTTGGAAGTAGTGGGAGAGAAGCATTATGACAGTTATTAGCTCGCCATGTATGACTCCAGGTATGTGTATTTATACATTTTTTGATTAAAATGGTAATTTTTTTCTAAATCTCACTCCACGTATCACCAATTGCCACCATTTCATATTTCTATTTCGCTAAAAATGCTGGGAGAGTGCTCAATCCCCAAGCCTCCCCAGAATTTTCTACGAAGATCAGAATATGAAATGGCTGCAAATTGGTGCAACTGGAGTGAGATTTAGAAAAAACTGGCCTGAATCATCAAAATAAACTACCTCTCCACCGACTTTGAGCACGCTGCATTTTTCCCATTGTGTCCAGTATTTTTGTGTGAAGCCACCTGGCAATCGTACTTTCGCTCTCCCCCTCTCTCGGCATATCCGCTCTGTTAAACCTACCCACAGCTTTACTTTACAATAACCCTCTCTCTTATGTCCCCTTCTTCCTCTTACATTTGTAGCCTCCCGCTCCTATATACGCTCCCACTCTAATCATATTCCGTCTCTCTCCTCCCTCCTGCCTACTCTTACTCTTCCCCTCCCTGTGATGTCTTGGTTCTCCCTCTTCGGTAGAGGGAGTCTGCAGCACCTTATGGTGGGGATGCTCTCACCTCCATGCCCCTGGATCTTACAGCAAGCCAAATAGGACTACTGCACTGTCTATTCACGACGGGAGCAGCAAGCCGACCCCGTGATCAGTTCTAATGGAGCCGGTCCAGGTAAAAAAAAATTATAAAAAAGTACGGGCTGCTACTTTTAAAGGTACAATCCCTCTAGCTGACAATTTACTGGTGCACATGTTCATTCAAATATTTGGTGTTTTTATCTCTGTGGAAATTAAGGGCATTTTTTTCTTTGCTGATTGGTGCAATGATCTAAATGAAAGTGGTTCTTTTACCCATTAATGGCCAACCCATCTTTAAAGATAGCCCATAAAAAAGGCATCAGATCCAGCAAATCCGCAAAGTCAAGGCTCATAATGTCATGTTACCTAAATGCAGTATATGGAAATATTTCCCCAAGGTTAACATGCATGCGCATGTCATGTCACATTACTTCAAATAACATGACGTTAGGTATTGTCTTGTATTTTACTCACATCCAGAACCTGAAAATAGTTGTTTAAGTAAAGTTAAAAGCCCTAATTCAGGGTCTGCGAAGGAGGAGTAACGCCAAGTTTAGGTATTGACCTACTGTAACTAATGTAATGTTAAGTTGCTGCATTAACCTTATTGGACATTGGAGGGGAAACGGCAAACAGATATCACTAATGGGGCTATTACTGCGGTTTCACGGCGGGAAAACACGATTTAACGTGACATTATTGTCCTTGAAGAGTGCGGTAAGGCATTACACGGCACATTAACTTGGTTAACATCACGTCTAGGTGACTTACAAAAGGAGTACAGAGGAGGGTGGCTTCCCTATGCAAACTTCTTCCTGCACATAAGGGCACATGCATCAAGTCAAGATATGGGATATTGCCACATACGGGCTAACTCCCATGACTGAGAGTTAATGCCATAACAGGGGCGTAACCTGTACCGGCACATAGTGCACGTTGCCCCTACAGCTCTTTATACAAAAGTTAGTATCCCGAGTAAATAAAAGCCCTCCCATGCCTGGTCACCTAATTACATTAAAGTAAGATTTAATTATAAATGATATTATAAATGCAGGCCTAGGATATAAAAAAAATTAAAATGATGGCAAAATCCCTGATTTAACCCATTTTCATACCATTTAGCTCTAGGAGGGACTGCACCCTATAAACATTTTGGTTTTACAGCTCACTCCAACATTGGGCAAAACAACCAAGAGCTACATTGTGCATCTGACTGTTTAGTATAATCTGATAATTGAAAGTACCACACAAGATATAAAAACCCACAAAAACTCATCATGTCGTAAAATTGAAATCCACATCCCAGCACAACACAGAGAACACGAGCATAAACGTCATAAGCATGCAATTTAGAGCATTAAAAAAAGGTTGCGTTTCAGTTCATTATCACAGGAACAAAAGACATGAGAATGCCAGTTAAGTTTTGGTTCCTCACACAAACTAACCCCTTAACTGCCAGAGGGACAGCAGCGCCTTCTCCATGCGCCGAATTAATTTGTTTACATATACTGTATATGTCAGTGATATTTGTATTTTAACTAGTCGAGTCGAGGGTCGGGGAGACCTCAGCTGCTTCAACCTCCAAGGACCCCCTCCCCAACCCAGACTTTATATCTCCAGGGCAAGATACTTGAATGAATGAATGAATGAATGAACAATATGGCTGCCAGAGTCAGCTCAGCACTGTAGCTACGCGCGCGAAACTGAACGAGATGCTGGTTGCGGCTTTTGGTGCTGACCCGGTGGCCACATTTTATTTGTTTTGTATCTTAAGAATAGCAACAGCCAAAAATCTATTTGTCTGCCATCTCTGTGAAATCCACCCACATCATGCACGTAAAAAATAAATGTAATGGGTATTGAGGTGATTGATGCCTGAGATATACGGTGATTATAAAGTAGTAATGAGCACAGTTGAGCTATTGTAATATGAAGTCTTTGAGTTTTAAGAGAATGGAGACAAACATTACAAAATCACAACCTTGCACCCCCTCTAACCAGATGGGGGCTGGAAGTAGGGGTGCTGCAGTAACCCTTGGATGTTACTGTTTACTATGTACCCCACCCAAAATAGTTCCTGCCTCCTGCCTACCATTCATGAAGACTACAATGCATATCATTACGTCAAGATGAGTTACTCTCTTTCTTCTTGATAAAGTAACCTCCATCCGTGTTGGGGTCTTTGACTATGCTATGATAAGTGTTAGGGTTCAGGCATGAAAACGCAGGTCGTTGTCGGTTCTATGGACTAGGCTTTGACCTTCTGGATGTAGAAGACATGTGCAAACAATACAGGGAATGCGTTTCTAACTAACTGTGATTTGAAACCAGTAACAAACACGCCTTCTTAGGCTTGTGTTAATGTAATCGGCCCAATGTTGCCAAAATAGTCCTGTGCTCTTTGCAGATGGGATATTTGATGAACCGCATTGAGGAGGGAAGCAATCATCAGACCTCTTCTAAAAAAGCCATTCAGACCCAGAATTCCACAGCTAATTACAGGCCGGTATTAAACTTCTTTTCTTAGGGAAGGTATTAGAAGAAAGTGGTGGCAACCCAACTGGAAAGCCATCTAACAAGCCATGAAATGTTTACCCATTCCCAGTCAGGATTAAGAAGATGCAATAATACTGAAACAGCTCTGATTGTTTACTAAAGATCTTCATGGTGGCGAGAGAGACAGAGGTGGTTCAAGCTTAGTACTCTTTAACCTCTTGCAGCATTTGTACAGTGAACCATAGCAATAATGGAGCAAACAGAAAAAAACAACCAATAAGTGCGCACCAAGAAATCTGACTTAAATAAAAGTGTTAGTGATAATAATTAAATTAAATCAAATACACCCAACCATGTGATAGAAGTGCATCAAATAATTGAGTGTGTGTACCAATGTGGATGAGCGTTCTGCTGCTGTGTTGGGGTAGACCCAAGACCCTCGCCCAATCTAACAAACACCAAAGGGGGAATGAGATGAGATGGTGATGATGGGAGGGGGAAATGAGATGATGATGACAGGGCAAATTAGATGATGATGATGATGGTGGGGAATATGATGATGATGATGATGATGATGATGATGATGAGAGGGGAATGAGTTGATGATGGGGGAATGAGATGATGGGGAGAAATTAGATGATGATGGAGAAATTAGATGATGAGGAGGAGGAGGAGGAGGAGGAGGAGGAGGAGGAGGAGGAGGAAATTAGATCATCTAACTTTCCCTTTCTTTCTCCATCATCATCTAATTTCTCCCCTCATCTCCATTCCCCCACATCAACCTCATTCCCCTCTCATCATCATCAAAACATCATCCATCATCATCATCATCAATATCCCCATTCCCCACCATCCTCAATCATCATCTAATTTGCGCCTGTCACTCAAAGCATCTCAATTTTCCCCCTCCCATCATCCACACCATCTCAATCTCTTCCCTCCCCCATCATCACATCTCCCCCATCATCATCATATTCCCCCACCCATCATCATCATACTCCCCTCCCCCACATCATTATCTAATTTCCCCCTCTCCATCATCATCATCATCATCATCCAATCATCATCATCATCATCATCATCATCATCATCAATCATCATCATCAGCATCATCATCATCATCATCATCATCATCATCATCATCACTCATCTAATTTCCTCCCACATCATCATCATCATCATCCCTCATCTATTCCCTCCCAACACTCATCCTCATCATCATCATCATCTAATTTCCTCCCAACATCATCATCATCATCATCATCATCTAATTTCCCCTTGCTCCCCAACATCATATCAACATCATCATCACATCTAATTCCCCTCTAATTTTCCTCCCAACATATCAAATCATCATCATCATCAGCACTCAATCTATTCCTCCCAACAATCCTCATCATCATCATCATCGATCTAATTCCTCCCAACACATCAATCCTCTCATCATCATCACTATTTCTTTCAATTCCTCCCAACTCATCACAAGTCATCATCATCACATCAATTTTCCTCCCAACTCATCTCATCATCCATCCTCTAATTTATTCCTCCCAACATCCATCCTCATCATCATCATCTAATTTCCTCCCTCACTCATCAACATCACATCATTCTCACATCTCAACCATCATCTCTCACCGCCACTCCATCATCTCATTCCCCTTTCCCTCATCACTCTCATCTAGCCCCCCCATCGCCATCATCATCATCTCATTTACTCCCCATCCACACATCCATCATCCATGTCCCCCATCAGCACGCATGCATCATCTCTCATTTTCCCCTGCCCCCCATCAGCACATCATCATCTCATTCTCGCCCCCCTCAGCATATCATCATCATCATTTCATTCCTCCCCCATCGCATCATCATTTCATTTTCCCCCATCAGCATCCATCACATCATTTCATTTCCCCATCACACCTAAGATCATCATCATATCTTTTCTTCCCCCCATCAGCACATCCAATTTTCATTTCCCCCATCAGCATCATCATTTCAATTTCCCCCCATCAGCATCATCATTTCATTTCCCCCCATGCAGCACATCATCATCACCATCAGCTCATTTCCTCCCCTCCACTCACACATCCTCATCATCTCATTTCCACCTCCCGCCATCCCTAATCCATCTCCTCATCATTCCTTTCCTTCCTCCCCCTCCCCATCATCATCACTCATCTCATTCCCCTCATCATCACATCATCCAGCCCCTCATTTCCCTTTTTCCTCCATTCCCATCCATCTCTTTCCTCCCATCCATCAATCTCATTTCCCCCATCATATCTCATTCCCCATCATCATCATCATCATCATCATCATCATCATCATCATCATCAATCACTCATCATCATCATCCTCATCTAATTCCCCCCATCAATCATCATCTCATTTTCCCCCTCCCATATCATTCATAAACCTCATTTCCTTCCTCCACTCATACAACTAATTTCTCTTTTTGCATCATCATCATTATCATCATCAACTCTTCCCCTCCCCTCTCCGATCATCATCACATCATCCATCTCATTTATTTCCCTCTCCATCCATCACTCTAACTTTCCTTTTTCAAATCGTCATCATTCATCATCAGCATCATCTAATTTCGTCTGCATAATACAACAGTTAAAACAAAAACAAAAAGAGGTCCACGCCGCACCACCTACCGGGCCTCGGAGGGAGATCCGACCTCGGGTACAGGCGGCTGTGCCCCCGCCCGGGGCCCTCGGCGCCATCTGGGGGGGGCCAGCGGGACGCAGCGAGACAGAGTTGAGGGTGGGGGGGTAGCGTAAGGCCATGAGGGCCGGAGTGATTGTGGTAGTGGGTTACAGTAGGGGCGCTGCTTGGGTGCTATGGCCGGGCGGGTGGAGGGGGGGACGTGCGTATGGGGGGAGAGGGTACGGAAGGATGGAGAAGGAGTATGTCCTGGGAGGTCAATGAGTCAAGTGGGTTGGTGAATTTAGATGGCCGTGTACGTAGGGGGGGTGGGCGGCGGCGGAGTAGAGAGGGGTGAAGTTCATAACTATTAGGTGGGGGGGGCGGGTAGTACTCTTGGGGGGGGTCTTGGGGAGGGATGGCGTGGTGGTAGGGGGGTCATAGTACGTAGGCGTGGTCGCATGGTGGCGGTTGTTGGGTGGGACGGGTGAGTGGCGTGGGGGGGGGGGGGTGAGGGACCGACAGTTGAGGGGGGGGGGCAGGACGCGGGCGGTTAGGGGGGGGCGGGGTGAAATTGGTGTTTGTGGTAGTATTTTGACAGTGGTTATGGTGCGGCTGGGCGTGGCGGGAAGGGTATGGGCGTCGGTGAGTCGCGGGAGAGGAAGTGGTTGGGGGTAGGGGCGGGGGGCTGGGGGTTGAGGATTTTAATTGGAACAAAGGGGTCGGGGGTGAGGACGCCATGAGACGGACGACACCCCTAGTCCGGGACCCTCCTCTGCAGGCCCTTCAGGGTCAGGTACCGCTTGGTATGGGTGGGTTGGTAGACGAATAATTGATGGTCAGATCTATGGGAAGTGGGGGAGGGGGGAAGTTTGGGGGAGTGAACGAGGTCGTTGCGCGAGCCAAGCTGGAAGTGTCGGGCGGGTGCGGCACGGTGGGGTGCACGGGTGGGGTTGGCCCTTTGATGGAGCGGAGAAGAGAATGGTCGGGGGGTTGTGTAACCGGGTGCAGAGAGAGGGAGCCGGCACTGGCAGAAGAGACGGGGGGGGGGAAAAAAAGCCAGCACGGGGCAAGAGACTGGAGCCAGCACGGGCAGAGTAGAAGGGGAGCCAGCACGGGGCAGAGGGACCCGGGAGCCAGCACGGGGCAGAGAGAGGGAGCCAGCACGGGGCATAGAGAGTGTAGCCAAGCACCTTGGGCGAGACGGAGCCGGCACGGGGCAGAGAGACGGGAGCTCCGGCCCGGGCAGAGAGACGGGAGCCAGCACGGGCAGAGACGGGAACCAGCACGGGGCAGAGACGGGAACCAGCACGGGGCAGATAGACGGAGCCAGCACGTTCGAGAGAGGGGAGCCAGCCGGGGGCAGAGACTGACGCCGGCACGGGCGAACGGAGCCAGCACACGGGCAGACGACGGAGCCGGCACGGGGCATAGACGACGGGAACCAGCACGGGGCAGCGACGGGAGCCAGCAACGGGGCCAGGAGACGGGGAGCCAAGCAACGGGGCAGAGAGACGGGAGCCGGCACGGGACAGAGAGACGGTGAGCCAGCACGGGGCAAGAGACGGAACAGCACGTGGCAGAGAGACGGGGCCGCACTACGGCAAGAGACGGGAAGCCAGACGGGCAGCGAGACGGGAGCAGCACCGGGCAGAGAGACGGAGAGCCCAGCAGCCCAGCACGGGGCAGAGAGACGGTAGCAGCACGGGCAGAGAGGACAGGAGACGGCACGGGGCAGGAGGAACAGGAGACCGCACGGGCAGGAGAGAGGAGCCAGCACGGGTCAGAGAGGTAGCCCGCACGGGGCAGAGAGACGGGAGCCAGCACGGGGCAGAGAGACGGGAAAGCCGGCACGGGGCAAGAGACGGAGCCAGCACGGGCAGAGACGGGGCCAGCACGGGGCAGAGAGACGGAGCCGGCACGGGGCAGAGAACGGGAGCCGGCACGGGGCAGAGACGGGAGCCGCACGGGCAGAGAGACGGGAGCCAGCTCGGGCAGGAGACCGGGAGCCGGCACGGGGCCGAGACGTGGAGCCGCACGGGGCAGATAGACGGGGAGCCGCATCGGGTGCAGAGAGACGGGAGCCAGCACGGGGCAGAGACGGGAGCCAGCACTGGGCCAGAGAGACGGGAGCCGCACGGGGCAGAGACTGGGAGCCGGCATCTGGGCAGATAACGGGCATCCGGCACGGGGCCGAGAGAAACGGGAGCCGGCACGGGCAGCAGACAGGAGCCAGCACGGGGCAAGAACGGGAGCCGGCATCGGGGCAGAGAGACGGCGGATGCCGGCACGGGGCAGAGAGACGGGAGCCGGCCGGGGTCAGAGAGACGGGACAGCCGGCACGGGTGCAGAAGACTGGAGCCGCACGGGAGCAGAGAGAGGGAGCCAAGCAAACGGGGCAGATGACGGAGCCGCACGGGGCGAGACGGGGAGCCGGCACGGGGCCGAGACGGGAGCCGGCACGGGGCAGCGAGACGGGATCCAGCACGGACAAGAGAGCGGGAGCCACACGGCAGAGACGGGAAGCCAGCAGGGGCAAAGAGACGGGAAACCATCACGGGGACATAGAGGACGGAACCAGCACGGGGCAACGAGAGCGGGACAGCCGGCAACACGGGGCGAGAGACGGAGCCAAAGCACGGTGCAAGAGAGAGGGTAGCCAAGCACGGGGCAGAGAACGGAGACCAGCACGAGGGCAGAAGACGGGAACCACACTCACGGGGCAGAGCAAGACGGGAACCACACGGGGCAGAGAGACGGGAGCCAAGACACGGGCAGAAGAACATGATCCAAGCACGGGGGCAAAGAGAGCCGGGAGCCAGCACGAGGGCAGAGTGACGGAGCCAGCCGGGCATAGACGGGAGCCATGCACTAGCGGGCCAGAGAGACAGGAGACTAAGCGAACAGGGGCAGAGAGACAGGAACGGCACGGGGCAGAATGAAAGCGGGAGCACAGCACGGGGCAGAAGAACGTTACCAAGCACGGGGCAGAGAGAACGGAAGCCGGCACGGGGCAGAGAGACGGGAAGCCCAGCGACTACATACAGAGAGACGCAACCATCACACACAGGGAGCAGAGAACGGGAGCCGGCACGGGGACAAGAGAAGAACGGGAGCCAGCACGGGCAGAGCCAGGGAGCACAGCACGGTGCGAGAGTACGGGACACAGCACGGGGTCAAGACGGGAGCCAGCACGGGCAAGAAGAGACAGGAGACGGCACGGAGCAGAGACGGAGCCAGCACGGGGCAGAGACCGGGACCGGCACGGGGCAAGAGAGACAGGGAGCCATCACAGGGGCAGAGACTGTAACCAGCACGGGGCAGAGATGACGGATCCGCACGGGCGAGAGACGGGAGCCAGCACGTCGGAGATATACGGGAGCCCAGCACGGGGCCAGAGAGACAGGAGACGGCACCGGGCAAACACCAGATGAGACCAGCCAAGCCACGGGGGCAGAAGACGGGAGCCAGCCCGGACATGAGAGAACGGGATCCAGCACGAGGGCCGAAGACGGAAGCCGGCAACGTGCGAGAAGCAAAGACGCGGAGCCAAGCACGGGGCAAGAGACGGTAGAGCCCAGCACGGGCGAGAGTCGGGAGCCGGCAACGGGGCAAGAGTCACGGGGCCGGCACTGGGCAGAGACTGGGACCCGGCACAGGGGCAGAGAGGCCGGAGCCACAAGCCAACGGGGCAGAGAGATCTGGTGAGCCCGCGCCACGTAGGCAGAGACGGGCAGCCGCACGGGGCAGAGAGACGGGAGCACGGCACCGGGGCAGAGAGACGGAGCCGGCACGGGGCAGAGAGACTGGAGCCAGCACTGGGGGCAGAGAGCGGGGACAGCCAGCACGGTGCCAATAGAGACGGGAGCCGCACGGGGCAGAGACGGGAGCCGGCACGGGCCAAGACAGAACGGGAGCCGGCCAACGGGTCAGAGAGACTGGGAGCCAGCACGGGGCAGAGATGAGGGGAGCGCCAGCAACGGGCCAGAGACGGGAGCCAGCCCACGGGGCAGAAGACGGGAACCAGCACGGGGCAGAGAGACGGAACCACACAGGGCAGAGAGACGGAGCCGGCACGGGGCAGAGCAGACGGTACCAGCACGGGCAGAGGAGGGAGCCCAGCACGGGCAAGAGACGGGACAGCCACAGACACGGCAGAGACGGGAGCCAAGCACGGGGCAGAGAGACTGGACCACAGCACGGGTCAGAGAGAACGGGAAAGCCATCACGGGGAGACAGAGAGTGACGGGAGCCAGCCACGTGTCAGAGAGACGGAAAGCAACAGCACGGGGGAGAGAGACAGTAAGCAACGGCTACACGGGACAGAGAGACGGGAGCAGCAACCTGGGCAAGAGACGGGAACCAGCAGCGGGGCATAGAGACGATAAAGCCGGCAACGGGGCAGAGAGATCGGGACACACACACGTCGGCAGAGAGACGAGGAACCCAGCACGGGGCAGAGACGGTATGCCGGCAACGGGGCAGACTCGGAGCCAGCACGGGGCAGAGAGACGGGAGCCAGCACGGGGCAGAGAGACAGGAGACGGCACGGGGCAGAGAGAAATCGGAGCCAGACCGGGGCAGAGAGACCGGAACCAGCACGGGGCATGAGACGGTGGAGCCGGCATGAGAGCGGAGCGGGCAGAAGAGACGGGAGCACCGGCAGCGGGGGCAGAGAGACGGGAGCCGCACGGGGCAGAGACCGGAAGCCGGCACGGTGCAAGACCGACGGAGCCACACGGTGGGCAGAGAGAACGAGGAAGCCGGCACGGGAGCAAGAGACGGGAGCGGCACGTCGGCAGAGAGACGGGAGCCAGCCCACGGGCTCAAGAGACCGGGAGCCAGGCTAGGCGCTGGGCAGAAGGACGCCTCACGAGCCGGCACGGGGACAAAGAGACGGTTAGCCGACCGGGGGCAGAGACCGGCAAGCCGGCACGTTCAGAACCCCATTAACTCATTGCATTTAGACGTTAGCTGTGGCTAAGGACCTAGAAATCCACCACTTATACGGCACAAACCTGTAAGTATCTCTGAAAGGGGGTTTCTCACCTTCACTGATCCACAAAGATAGAGAGTCTAAGAAACATATATATTTTAAATACTCCTACAAAAACTGTTGCTTCTAAACGAACCAGTCAAATATCAATAAATCAGACTGTTATACACAGCAAACATATGTTGGATTTGTTATTTTGAGAATAAGCAGTGCTTGCAGGAAATTGCAAGATGGTTACGCTTAGCCAAATTGGCCTATATACCAACTAGGTCGCTCCAGACTGGAAATGGTTAAGATTTAGGAGGACTCCCCCCCACCCCCGCTCCATAGCCTTTTTTACTTTGCCGCTCTGCATTTTTTTCACTTGTACTCCAAGTGTTCATCTCCGCGTTTCCTACGCTACAAGTAACGTGTTGAGAATGACAACATCAAAATCCATAATGTTTAGCCCTGTGCGCTAATATTTCCCTCATGTGGTCAGAAAGCACACGCCCCAGCCAGACACTTTCCATATCCCGCAGGGAGCTAGGATTTCAATGAAGAAGCACCACACTACTACACCCCGGTAAAGGACATGGCGACTATGCTTGGCCCTTTCCACATGTGATGGCTTCTAGACACTAAAAACCTTATTTCTGAGCAAAGCCATGGCCACAAATAAAACCTGCGACTTCCTTCACTGCAAATGTAGGGTTTCTCTACTACTAGCGACTCGCTTAATGAATAGAAGAGGCACAAACACTGCCTTCCCTAGTGATCAACACTCATTTCCAACACAGGACAATTTCCAGCCCGTGTATCTAAGCCCACGACATGCTCACAGAGGAATACATAAACTACTGTTGATGGAAAATTGTAATGGCTTCAGAAAGGAACTGCAGAGTCCCTAACGTATAGAGGATGAACCACCCAGAAGAGAATTGTAAATGCCTCTGAGAACAAAACTTTGTCCGGTGAGACAAAGGCAAAAGCCCACATCTTTTATGATCCACCCTGGGCCGCCTGCAGAATAAATTGCAACAGCTACCGATTTAGGAACGAACCCTGCGCTAATGTGCAACAGATCCTCGTATTACCTACCCTCCGCACACCTAAACGGGAATTTCTAAAACCAGCACACAATGAGAGAAACACAAACAACCACACACATACCAAACACACACTGATCCGATCAAGGTAAATTATCATAGCCGATTTGCACAGCAAGTTCCCCACCGCATCGGTGTCAAATGTATTATCCTTGTAAAGAAGACTGTGTCCTGTGAAGATGAAAGAGCGCTGTGGAAAATGATATGGTATTACTATTATATACCTCTCTCCCTCCCTTCTCTTCCACAAGGACACTTAATTGCTGTCAACGCCCAATCATCATAAACACCCTTCTTACCACTGAGCCTGTTTCTACCAAAACCGGCGAGCAGCGGGAAAAGGAGCACTATCTGTATACCTGGAGGTGTACATATTGGCTGCCTGACCTGAATTACAATACTTGATCAGGACATTTTATTAACCATGTACAGATAGACCGTCCTTTAATGAAAGAAACATAGCGCAATCTTTGGTACCACACAGAAATGACAAGCCAAGTCAAACCAGATCAACCCTCCCTTTGTGCGAAATGGTGACCAGCTCACCACCCATCGTGTGTACACGTGTACAACTATAACACCACCAACCCATTGAAAGTGTTTTTTAGAAGCCTTGCCAGCCAATGTCCTATTTACAGGGGCCCCCAGCCTGTGTCAGGCTTGAACGAGTAAGCTGCATCCATGGTCTGTGCAACAAAAGCTTTTGCGGTGACTGTCAGGGGCGCTCCCACCACACAGCACTGCAGGTCATATTGTATGATAGACCTTCAATTTACAGGAGTCAACGTCAAAAGCTTCCAAGAGTATCAATGCACAAACAACACACACAGGGAACAAAACCAGAGGAACACCCAAGGATATCGGGGTCTGTTACAAATGCCTAGCACCCCGAGACTGGAGAGCCTGTATTGCAACATTCAAGACAGACACAGCATGACGTTTAGTGCAAACGTTGAAATGACGGGAGTAGGCAGCATAGGGAGTGTATGCTTGCATGCTGCAGTAATATTGCCTGCGTGGATGATGCAACAATAGAGAGTCGTTGCTTGACATGATGCAGTTAATATTAGCTGCGTGGATTATGCACAGTAATATGTTGGCTATGGACGATGCAGTACATATTGCTGCGCGTGTCGATGAATGCAGTAATATTGCTGCTCATGGATGATGCAGATAATAATTCGCTGCGTGTATGATCGCAAGTAAAATAATTGCATGCGTGGATGCAATGCGAGTAAATATTTAGTTTGCTTATGAATGATGCAGTAATATTGCTGCGTGGATGGATGCAGTAATTTGTTTGACTTTGCATGATGCAGTAAAATCTTAGTGCTTGGATGATGCAGTAAATTGACTAGCTTGGACTGAATGCATCATATTGCATTGCTTGGATGATGCGTTCATATTGCTGCTTGTGGATGATGCAAAGTAATATTGACTGGCGTGGAATAATGCAGTAATTGTTGCTAGCGTGGATGATGCAGTAATATTGTCTGCTGCTTGGATATGCAGTAATATAATGCTGCCGTGGATTCACTTAAGCGTAATATTGCTGCTTGGATGATGCAGTAATATTGCTGCTTGGATATGCACGTAAATATTGTTGCTTCCTCATGATGCAGTAATAATTGCGGCGTGGATGATGCAGTAATTTGTTGCTTAGGATGTGCATCTAATATTGCTGACTGATGGATGAATGCAGTAATATTGCTACGCTTAGCCTGATGCAGTAATATTGCTGCGTGGATATGCACCGTAATTTGTACTGCGTTGATGATGCAGTAATATTGCTGCTTCCATGTGCAGTAATAATTATGCTAGTACGTGGATGATGCATCTAATAATTAGTCTGTCTTGGATGATGCAGATAATATTGGCTGCGATGTATAATGCAGTAATTTGCTGCTTGCATGATGACAGTAATAATTGACTGCTTGGATGATGCAGTAATACTTGTTGCTTTGCATGATGAGTAAAAATGCTGTTTGGATGACATGCTATATTACTGCGTGCTTAGCATTAATATTGCTGCTTGGATATGCAGTAATATTGCTGGCGTGAGGATCAGTCAATATTGCTAGACGTGATAGATGCAAATGTAAAACATCTTGGCTGCGTGGATGAGGCAAGTCAATATTCGCTGCTTGGACATTGATGCAAGTAATATTGCTGCGTGGATGATGCAGTAACAAATTGCTGCTTGGGATGATCAGTAATATTGTCTAGCGTTTTGTGCATGCCAGTAATATTGCTGCGTTGATGAAATGCGTAAATATTGCTGTGCGTGTATGAATGTCGTAATATTGCTGCTGGGGATGTGCAGTAATATATTGCTGGGGGCTTCGGATCGATGCAGTAATATTGCTGCGTGGATGTAGTAAGATGCTGCTTTGGAATTGATGCGTAATTGCTGCGGGATGAGGCAGTAATATTGCTGCGTGGGATGGGGATGCAGTATTTGCTGCGTGGATGATCAGTAATATTGCGCGTGGATGATGCAAGTAATATTGCCTGCTTTGGATGAATGCATTAATTTGTGCTGGATGATGCAGTAATATTGTTCTTGCATGATGCAGGAATATTGCGCGTGGATCATGCAGTAATATGTTTGCTTGGATGATGCATAATATTGTTGCTTGGATGATGCAGTAAATTGGTTGCTTGGAAATGCATAATATGTGCTGCGTGGATGATGTCAGTAATATTGTGTGCTTGATGATGCAGTATATGCTGCTTGGATGATGCAGTAATCTTGCTGCGTGGGATGAGCAGTAATATGCTGCTTGATGATGCAGTAATATTGCTGCTTGGATGATGCAGTAATATTGCTGCTGGATGAAATGCCGTATATTTGCTGATCATGGATGATTGCAGTAATATTGCTCGTGGAGATGCGTAAATTGCTGCTTGGATGATGCAGTAATCTTGGCCTGACTAATGGAATGAATGCAGAAGATGATTGACTTGCATATGCATGATGCAGTAAATACGCTCATATCTGCTTTCATCTGCAGTAATTGCTAGCGTGGATGATAGCAGTAATATTGCTGCGTGTATGAGCAAGTAATAGGACCTGCGTGATGATGCAGTAATATTGCTGCTGCGTGATGATGCAGTATATTGCTGCGTGGAATGATGCAGTAATATTGCTGCGTGGATTGATGCAGTACTATTGCTGCGTGGGATTGATGCCGTCAATATCTGCTGCGTGGATGATGCAGTAATATTGCTGCGTGGATGTGCAGTACTATTGCTGCTTGGATGATGCAGTAATATTGCTGTGCTTGGATTATGCGTAATCTTGCTGCGTGATGATTCCGTAATATTGCTGCTTGATCGATGCAAGTAAATATGCTGCTGGATGATCGGCGTATATTGCGCGTGGATGATGCAGTAATTTGGCTCGCGTGGATGATTGCAGTAATTTGCTGCGTGGATTAATGCAGTATATTTTTCTGCTTGGATCTGCAGTAATATTGTTGCTTGGATGATCAGTAATATTGTTGGCTTGCAATGATGCAAGTAATATGCTTGCGTGGGTGATGCAGTACTAATTGTTGCTTGGATGATGCGTAATATTGTTGCTTGGATGATGCAGTAATATTGTTGCTTTAGGATGAATGAGACAGTATTATGCTGCTTGGGATGAATTGCAGTAATTTGTTGCTTGGATGATGCGTAATATTGCTGTTGGATGATTGCAGTAATATTGCTGCGTGGCCTGAATGCATATATTGCGCTTGGATGATCGTAATTTCGCGTGTATATGGCGTAATATTGCTGGCGTGGATGACGGCAGTAATATTGCTTGAACGTGGATGATGCAGTATATTGACTGCTTGGATGAATACGTAATTGCTGCGTGGGATGATGCGTAATATATGTTGCTTGGATATGCAGAATATTGCTGCTTGGATGACTGCAGTAATAATTGCGCTTGGTGAATGCACTAATATTGCTGCGTGGATATGCCAGTCTATTGCTGCTTGGATATGCAGATAATCATTGATTGCGTGGAATGATGCCAGTAAAGATTGCTGCGTTGGATGAGCGTAAATATGCCTGCTTGAGATGATGCCAGTACTATTGCGTGCGTGGATGATGCAGTATATTGCCTGACTTGGTATGCATTAAAATAGTGCTGCGTGGATGATGCAGTAATATTGCTGCGTGGATGATGCCAGTAATATTGGCGTGCTGCGTGGATGAATGCAGTATATGCTGCTTTGGTATGATGCAGTAATATATTGCTGCGTGGATGTGCAGTAATCTTGCTGCTATGTATATGCAGTAATATTGCTGCGTGGATGATGCAGTAATTTGCTGCGTGCGGATGATCAGTAATATTGATCGGCTGTATGATGCGTAAATATTGGCATAGCGATGGATGATGCAGTCATTGTTGCTTGGATGATGGGGCAGTAATATTTGCATCTTGGATGAACATTCAGTAAATATTGCTGACGTGGATGATTCGTAATATTGCTGCTTGATGATTGGCACGTAATATTGTTGCATTCCGAGACACGTATACTGGCTAGCTGGGATGATGCAGTAATAATTGCTGCGTGGATGTGCAGTAATATGCGCGTGGATGATGCAGTACATATTGCTGCGTGGATGATCGCAATTAAATATTGCTGCGTGAATATGCGTAATATTGCGCGGGATGATCAGTAAATATTGCTGCGTGCTAATGATAGCAGTAATATGGCTGCGATGTAATGATGCAGTAATATGCTGAGGCGTGATGAATGCAGTAATAATGCGCTGCTTGGATGATGCAGTAACTATTGCTGCTTGGATGATGCAGTAATATTGCTGCGTGGATGAATGCAGTTATTGCTGCTTTGAGATGCAGTAATAATTGCTGCCTGGATGAGCTCGTACATATTGCTGCTTGGATGAGATAGCGTAAATTGCTGCGTGGATGATGGCAGTAATATTGCTGCGTGGAATGATGCCAGTAATATTCCTGCAGTGGAATTAATGCAGTAAATATTGGCTGCGTGGACATGAATGCAGTAATATTGTTGCTTTGGATGATGCAGTAATACTTGTTGCTGATGATTCAGTAATATTGTGTATGCTTGCTGATGATGCAGTAATATTGCTAACAGCGTGGTGATGCATTCATATTAAGTTGCTTGGATGATGCAAGTAATATGTGCTGCTTGGCAATGAAATGCAGTCAATATTGCTGCGTAGATGATTGCAGTATAATTCCTGCTGCTTGGAAATGAATGCCGTAAAGTGCTGCGTGGATGATGCAGTAATTAACTTGCTCGCAGTGTATGTGCGTCAATAATATGCTGCGTGGATATGCGTAATATTGCTTGCTTGGTGATGATGCAGTAATATTCTCTCTTGGAAGATGCAGTAATAAAGTAGCTGCTTGGATGATGCAGTAATATGCTGCGTGGATGATGCAGTAAAATTGCTGCTGAGATGATGCATAATATTGCTTGCGTGGATATGCAGTAAATAATATTGCTGCGTGGAATGCTGCAAGTAATATTGCCTGCGTGGAATGATAGCAGTAATATTGTCTAGCGTGATGATGCAGTAGAATATTGCTGCTTGATGAATGCGATAATATTGTGTTGCTGGATGATGCAGTAATATTGTTGCTTGCATGATGCAGTAATATATGTGCTGCGTGGAATATGCAGTACTATTGTTTTCTTTGGATTATTCAGTAATATTTTGCTTGGATGAAGGCAGTAATATTGTTTGCTTGGGATGATGCCGGAGTCATATTGCTGCGTGGATGATGCAGTAATATTGTTTGCTTGGGGAGGGGGGGTGATTAATGCAATTAATATGCTGCTTGTGATGATGCATAATATTGCACTAGCGTGGATGATGCCGTAAGATTGCTGCTGGATGATGACAAGTAAACTATTGCTGCGTGGATGATGCAGTAAGATTGCTGGTGGATGATGCGTAATATTGTGCGTGATGATTCACGTAATATTGCTGCTAGCTTGGATGATGCAGTAATATTCTGCGTGGATGATGCAGTATATTGGTTGCTTGGAATGATGCTTAAATATTGCTGCTGGATGATTCTACATAGTTGCATGCTATGGATGATCCTGCAAGTATAGTGCTGCGTAGGGCTGATGCAGTAATATTGCTGCTTGTGATGCGACACAGTAATATTGTTGCTTGGATGATCGCAGTAATATTGCCGCGTTGGATGATGCGCAGTATAATATTTTCTGCTTGAGTGATGATGCACGTAATATTCTGCGTGGATTGATGCAGTAATCAATGCTGCTTGGAATATGCAGTAATATTGCTAGCTATTGGATGATGCAGTATATTGCCTAGCGAATGGATATGCGGGGGGGGCAGTAATAAATTGCTGCGATTCAGATAGCAGTATATTTGCTGCTAATGGATGATGCAGTATATTGCTGCGTAGGATTATGCACAATAAATTGCTGCGTGGATAATGCATTATATTGCTGCTGGATGACTGCACAGTAATATTGCTAGCTTGGATTATCCGTAATATTGCTGCGTTGTGATGACTGCAGTAAATTGCGAGCGTCTGATGATGCAGTATATATTGACTGCGGATGAGGCATTAATATTGTTCACGTGGAATGAGGCAGTAATATGCTGCTGAATTAGGATTGATGCAGTAATATTGGCTGCGTTAGGATGATGGCAGTACTATTGCTGCTTGAGATGCAGAATATTGTTTGCTTGCACATGATGCCAAGATAATATTGCTAGCGTATGGATGATGCAGTATAATTGCTGCGTGGAATGATTGCAAGTAATGAATTGCTGCCATGGATAGAATGCATAGTAATAATTAGCTATGTGCGTGGATGTGCAGTACTATTGCTATAGCGTGGATGATGCAGTATATTGCTGACATTGGAGATGCAGTAATCCATTGCTGCGTGGATATGCCTCACCACACATAATTGACAGCGTGGAGAATGATGCAGTAATATTGCTGTCGTATGGATGATGCAGTAATTTCTAAGCTGTGGAATGATGCAGTAATAACTATGCTGCTATGGATGATCGTCAAAAATTTATTGCTGCGTGGACTGATGCAGTAAGATATGCTGCTTGGATGATGCAGTAATATTCTGCGTACTGATGATGCAGTATATCTGCTAGCTTGGATATGCAGTATATTGCTGTACGTGGATGCTCAGTAAATATGACTTAGCGTAGGGCATGAATGCAAGTATATTGCTGCATGGACTATGACACACGTGTTATATTATAATATGCTAGCGTGGAATGTATGCAGTAATATTGTTGCTTGGATGATGCCAGTAATATTGTTGCTTGGATGAACATAGCAAGTATATTGTTGCTATGATATGCAGTAAATATTGCTGCGATTGCTGATGCAGTAATATATGTTTTGCTATGGATGATGCAGTAATATTGCTGCTTGGATGATCCGCAGTATATATGCTGCGTGGATGAAATGCAGATAATATTATCAAGCATTGGATTATGCAAGTAATCTTGCTGCGTGGATGATGACGTGATATTGCTGCGTGGATGATACAGTAATATATGCTAGGGGTATGATGCAGTATTGGCTCTGCTTGGCAATATGACAGTAACTATTGCTGCGTGAGATGATGACAGTAATATTGTTATTTTATCTTTGCCAAAATGACTGCAAGTACATATTGGCTGCTCATATGAGAATGACTACAGAATAATTGCATAGCGTGGATTGAATGCAGTATAATTGTCTGCTAATGGATGAAGTGCAGTATTTGTCTAAAAGCGTGATGAAATATAAGCAGTAATATTTGCCTGCGTGGATGATGCAGTAATATTCGCTGCGTTGATGAATGCATATATTGTTTGTATCTGCTTGGATGATCGGCAAGTAATAATTGTACTGCGTGGATGATGCAGTAACTATATGCTGAGCCGTGGATGATGGTAATTTGCTGCTATGACTGATGAATGCAGTACATTGCTCGTGGAATGCTGCAATAATATTGCATTAACATCAGCGTGGAATTGAACAGATAATATTGCTGTGCCGTGGATGATGCAAGTAATAATTGACTAAAGCGTGGAGCGGCCCGTAATCTTAGTTCTTAGGACTGATGCGTAATATTATCGCTGCTTGGTCAATGATGCAGTAATAATATTGCTGCGTGTAGATGATCCAGTCATAATCTTGCTGCTTGGATATAATACAGTAATAATTGCTGGCATGAGGAATGCAGTAAATTGCATAGCAGTTAGCATGATAGCAGAGTAATAATTGCTAGCGTATAATATGACATTAAATTGCTGCGTGGACATGATGGCAGTAAATATGCTGCTATGGAAATGATAGCGTTAAATATATTGCTGCGTGGATCGAATCAGATAATTATGCTTCCTTAGATGATCGCCGTAATATATGCTGCGTGGATGATGCAGTAATATTGCCTAGCTTGCAACTAGATGCAGTAACTTTAGCTGCGTGGATGAATGCAGTAATATTTGTTGCTTGGATGACATCGCAGTAAATCTTGTTGCTATTCATATGCAATGTTCAAAGCAATTGCTGCGTGGAGATGATCACATGTAATATATGATTTTGCTTGCCCATGATTAGCATTAAGATTGACTGCTGGATGAATGCGTAATGATTGTACTGGCGTGGATGAAATGCAGTCTAATAATTGCATCGCTGTGATGATGCAGTAATATAATGCTGCTTGGATGATGCATAATATTTCGCCGCGTGGATGATGCAGTAATATTGTTAGCTTGCATGTAATGCATAATATGATGCTAGCATTAATGTAGATGATGCCAGTAAATATTCTGACGGTGGATGAATGCAGTAAATATTCGTATGCTGCATGATGCATAATATATGCTAGCAGTGGATGTGCAGTATATTAGCTGCGTGGAACTGATGCAGTAAATATTGTGCTGCTATCGATGAGGCGTACACTATTGCTGCGGGAATGAATTCAGTAATATTAGCTGATCAAAAGCGTGGGAATGATGCAGTAATATTGCCCTTGCTGCTTGGAATTATGCAAGTATTAATTGTTGCTGCCTTGCAATGTATGCAGTAATATTGCACATTCATTGGATAGTGCAAGATAATATTGCTTCGTGGAGATGACCAGTAAATTGTGCTTGCATAGATGCAGTAATATTGCTGCTTGATGATTGCAGGAATAGTGCTGCTTTGGACTGAGCAGTAATAATTGTTGCTTAAGTATGATGCAGTAATATTGCGCGGATGTCGGAGTGATTGCAGTAAATCATTGGCTGCTTGGATGATGTGACCATAAATATTGTTGCTCATGGATGTGCAGTAAATATTTGCTATGACTGGATGATCATTTAATATTGCTAGCTTGGAGATGTCGTAAAAAGTGCTGCCCATGGAATTATTCAAGTGATTTGACTGGCTTGGATGATGCAGTAATATATGCTCGCGTGGAATGATTCATAATATATGCTATGCGTGGATGAAGGCAATAAAATATTGCTGCGTGTATGATGCAGTAATATTGTTTCTTGGATGATGTCCCGATAAATATTGCTGCGTATGCATAGATTGACAGGTAAATATTGCTAGCTTGATGATGACAGAATAGACAAGAAAAAAAAAAACTAATAAAAAATAAAATAAAAAAAAATTGCTAGCTTGGATGATGCGTCAATCATTGAGCTGCTGGAAATGATCGTAATATTGTGCTAGCAAGCTGGATATGCAGTAATATTGCTGCGTGGATGATGCAGTAATATTGACTCGCTTGGATGATGCAGTAATATTAGCTCCGTGGATATGCACGTAATATTGCGGCGTGGGATGAAATGCACATAATATTGTAGTGCTATGGTGTGATTGAATGCAGATATAATGCTGCGTGGATTCTGCAGTAAATTTGTGCTAGGCGTGGAAGATCCAGTAATACATTTAGCATAGCGATTGGATGATGCAGTATCTTGCTGCTTGTGTGATGATGCAAGTACTAAGATATTAGGCTGCGTGGAGATTCAGTAATATTGCTGCGTGGATGATGCGATAATCTTGCTAGCGTGGATGATGCAACGTAATATGCTAGCGTGAATATGATGGCAGCTAAATAATTTGCTTAGCGTGGATGATGCAGTAATATCGCTGCTTGTATGATGCAGTCATATATAGCTAGCTTGAATGATGCACAGTATATTGTGCTAGCTATAGGATGTCAGTAATATTTCTGCGTGGATGTGCAGTAATACATTGCTGCTTAGGATTATGCAGTTAATATTGCCTAAAGTCATGGATGAATGCAGTAAATATTTCTGCTTGGGCAATGATGCAGTTCATATTGCTTGCGTGGACATATGCAGTTAATATTGCTGCTGTGAATGATTGCGATAATAATTGCGCAATATGATGATGCAGTAATATTGCTGCTTGGATTAAAATGCAGTAATTTGTTTGACGTGGAATGATGCAGTAATAATTGCTGCGATGGAAGATGCAGTAATATATGCTCGCGGGATGATGCAGGAATATTGTTGCTTGCATGATGCCAGTAATAGTGCTGCTTGGATGATTGCAGTAATATTGTTGCTTGGTGGATGCGTAATATTGCTGCCGTGGAATATGCAGTAATATTGCTGCTTGGGAGATTGCGTAATATATTGCGGCGTGGATATTGCCAGTAAATATTGTTGTCCTTGGATGATGCAGGTAATCATGCTGCTCGATGATTCAGTAATATTGGTTGCTTGGCAAATGATTCCAGCAGTAATACTGCATGGCTATGGAGTATGCAGTAATATTGGACTGCTGTGGTAAGTGATCGGCAGTCATATTGCTGACTTGGATGATCAGTAATATGCTGCGTGGAATAATGCAGTAAATATTGGCCTCGCACTTGGAATAGCAGTACTATTAGCTGCAATAGGAATGATCACAGTAATATTGCTGGACGTGAATGCATGCAGTAATATTGCTTTGCTTGCATGATGCAGTAATTTTGACGGCGTGGATGATGCAGTTAATATATTTGCTGCGTGGATGATGCAGTAATATTGCTGCTTTAGATGATGCATTCAATATTGCTAGACGTTGATGAATGGCAGTAATAATTGCTGCGTGATGTCATCCCTTATATTGTGCTTTGACATTGCATGATGACAGTAAAGTATGGCATGCCGTGGATGATTCAGTAATATGCTAAAGCCGTAGATGCTGCAGTAATATTGACTGCGGGATTGATGCAGGTAATAATTGCTCGCGTGGATGATCAGTAATATTGCTCGCGGGAGTATCCCAGTAATATTGCCTGCGTGGATGATGCGTACTATTGCTGCTTGGATATTCAGTAATATTGTTGCTTTGATGATGCGTATCTTGCTGCGGTCGATGATGCAGTAATATGGCTGCTTGCATGATGCAGTAATATTGCTGCGTGATATGCAGTATGATTGCTGTGGCATGAATGCAGTAATATTGCCTGCGTGATGATGCAGTAATATTGCTGCGTGGATGAATGCAGTATATTGCTGCGTGGATGTCAGTAATATTGCTCGCGTGGAGATGCATCATATTGCTGCCTTTGGATGATGTCAGTAATTTGCTGCGTGGATGGATGCAGTAATATTGGCTGCGTGGAGATGCAATATATTGCTGCGTGGATGTGCTAATATTGCTGGCGTGATGATGCAGTCATATTGCTGCGTGGATGATGCAGTAAAATATTTGCTGCGTGGATTGATTCAGTATATTCTGCGTGGATGATGCCAGTAATTGCTGCGTGGATGATGCATAATTGCTGCGTGGATGAGCAGTAATATTGTTTGCCTTGGATGTGCATTAAGATTGCCTGCGTGGTTGACGCAGTAATATTGCCTGCTTGGATTGATGCAGTAATATTGCTGCTTGGATGATGCAGTATATTGGTTGCTTGGATGAAATGCAGTAATATTGCTGGCGGTGGATGATCGCATAAATATTGCTGGGCTTGGAGGATGCAGTCATATTGCTGCGTGGATGCTGCGCATATTGCTGCGTGGATGATACAGTAATATTTTGCTGCTGATGATGCAGTATATTGCTGCGTGATTATGCAGTAATATTGCTGCTTGGATGATGCGTATATTGCTCGCGTGAAATGATCCAGTACATTGCTGCTTGGATGATGCCATGTAATATTGCGCGTGATATGCAGTATATTGCTGCTTGATGATGCAGTAATATTGCCTCGTGGATGATGCAGTAATATTGCTGCGATGATGTGCGTAATATTGCTGCGTAGGATGTGCAGTAATCTTGTTGCTTGCATGATGCAAGTAATCTTTCTGTTGGATGTGGCCAGTATATGTTGCTTGATGATGCAGTCATATTTCTGCTGGATGATGCAGGTAAAAATATTGTTGGCTTGGATGATGCAGTAATATTGCTGCGTGGATTATGCGTAATATTGCTGCTTGGATGATGGCATTAAATATGTTGCTTGGATGATGCAGTAATATTGCTCCTGGATTGCAGTAATATTCTGCTTGCTTTTGATGTGCAGTACGATTGTGTTTGCATGTGCCAGTAATATTGCTGCGTGGATTCCTGCAGTTCACTATTGCTGGCGGGGAAAAATGTGCAGTAATATTGCTGCGTGATGATTTGCAGTATATTGTTTCTTTGGACTGATGCAGTAATATTGGCTAGCGCTGGAATGATGCAGTAATATTGCTGCTTGGATGATGCAGTAATATTGCTGCGTGGATGATGGCGTATATTGTTTCTTGGATGATGCAGTAATATTGGCGCGTGGAGGAATGCAGTAATATTGGGCTTCGTGGATGATTCAGTATATTGCTGCTTGGATGATGCAGTAATATTGCTGCGTGGATGATGCAGTAATATTGGCCTGCGTGGATGATCGCATACTATTGCTGCGCGGATGATGCCGTACTTGCTTGCGGATGATGCCAGTAATATTGTCTTTGCCGATGCGTAATATTGCTCGCGTGGATGATGCAGTAATATTGCTGCGGGAAAAAAATGACAGTAATAATTGCTGCTCGCGGATAATGCAGTTAAATTTGCTGCTTGGATGATGCAGTCATCCTTGCTTGGTCGTCGGATGGATGCAGTGACTATGCATTGGGCTGCGTGGATGATGGCAGTAATCATTGCTGCGTGGAATGCATTCAGTAATCTTGCTGCGTGGATGATGCAGTAATATTGCTGCGTGGATATGCAGTAATATTTCGCTGCGTGGATGATGCAGTAATATTGCTGCGTGGATGATGCGTAATTTGTTCTTGGATGATCAGTAATATTTTTGCTTGCATGGATCAGTATATTGCGCTTGGATATGCAGTAAATATTGTTGCTTGGCATTATGCAGTAATTTGCTGCTTGGATGTTCAGTACTTTGCTGCTGGATGATGCAGTAATAATTGCTGCGTGGATGATGCAGTATATTGCTGCGTGGATGGGACATGGCAGTAATATGTGCTTGGATTGATGCAGTAAATATTGTCTCTGCGTGGATTATGCATTAATCTTGCTGCTGGATGATGCATAATATTGCTGCGTGCATGATGCAGTAATAGTGTCTTGCCTTGGATGATGCAGATATATTGCTGCGTGGATGATGCGTACTATTTGCTTCGTGATGATGCAGTAATATTGCTGCTTGGATGATGACAGTAAATTGCTGCGTGGATGATGCACGTGAACTATGCGCGTGGATGATGCAGATAATATTGCTGCGTGGATGCATCAGTATTATTGTGACTGCGTCGGCTGAATGCTAGTAATAATTGTTGTTGCATGATGTCAGTAATATTGCTGCGATGGATGAGCGTAAATTTGGCCTGCGTGGATTATGCAGTAAATATTGCCTGCGTCTGAAAAATGATGCAGTAAACTTTGCTGCTTGGATGAATGCAGATAATATTGTTTCTTAGCATGACAAATGCAGTATCAATTGCTGCTTATGAGAGATTAGGTCAGTAAATATTGTGAACAAAAGAGGAGGAGGAGGAGGAGGAGGAGGAGGAGGAGGAGGAGGAAATTAGATGATGATGATAATGACGGTGAAATCAGATGATGATGATGGCGAGAAATTAGATGAAGATGGGAGTGGGAAATGTGATGATGATGATGATGATGATGATGATGATGATGATGATGATGATGATGGTGATGATGATGATGGGAGTGGGAAATGAGATGATGATGATGACAGGGGAAATGAGATGATGATGATGATGATGGTGATGGTGATGATGATGGGAGGAGGAAATGAGATGATGATGATGGGGGAAATGAGATGATGATGGGAGGAGGAAATGAGATGATGATGACGGGGGAAATGAGATGATGATGATGATGATGATGATGACGGGGGAAATGAGATGATGATGATGATGATAGGGGGAAATTAGATGATGATGATGATGATGATGATGACGGGGGAAATGAGATGATGATGATGGAATGAGACGATGATGGGGGAATGAGATGATGATGATGATGATAATGATGGGGAGGAATATGATGATGATGGGTGGGGGAATATGATGATGATGGGTTGGGGAATATGATGATGATGGGTAGGGGAATATGATGATGATGGGGGGAATGAGATGATGATGATGGGGGGAATGAGATGATGATGATTGGGGGAATGAGATGATATGGTGATGATGGGAATGAGATGATGACGGGGGGTGAGATGATGATGGGGGGGAAATTAGATGATGATGGGGGAATGTGATGATGGGGGAAATGTGATGATGATGGGGTGAATGTGATGATGATGGGGAGGGGGAATGATATGATGGGGGGTGAGGAGATGATGATGAGGAGGGTAGTGGTGA
Source organism: Ascaphus truei (assembly GCA_036426205.1). Classification (NCBI taxonomy): domain Eukaryota; kingdom Metazoa; phylum Chordata; class Amphibia; order Anura; family Ascaphidae; genus Ascaphus; species Ascaphus truei. The sequence continues at coordinate 137,762 of WSYH01000249.1, read as the reverse complement.
TGGTGGTGTCAGAGGAGGATGAGGACAGGGGTGAGAGGGGGGCGGTGAGAAGGAGGATGAGGAGGGTTGCAACAATCTTGGAAGTAGTGGGAGAGAAGCATTATGATCAGTATAGCTCGCCATGTATGACTCCAGGTATGTTATTTATACATTTTTTTATTATAAATGGTAATTTTTTTCTAAATCTCACTCCACGTATGCACCAATTTGCACCATTTCATATTCTATTTCGTAAAAAATGCTGGGAGAGTGCTCAATCCCCAAAGCCCTCCCCAGAATTTTCTACGAAATAGAATATGAAATGGTGCAAATTGGTGCATACCTGGAGTGAGATTTAGAAAAAACGGCCTGAATATTCATAAATAACATACCTCTCCACCGACTTTGAGCACGCTGCATTTTTCCCCATTGTGTCCAGTATTTTTGGTGAAGCCACCTGGCAATCGTACTTCCTCCTCCCCCTCTCTCCGGCTACTCCGCTCTTTTACCCCTCCCCCCAGCTTCTCCTTTTATCCTCTTACCCCTCCTCTCTCTTACTGTCCCCCTTCCTCCTCTTACATTTTCGCCTCCCCGCCTCCTATATTACGCTCCCCCTCTTCATCTCTTCCTCTCTCCTCCCCTCCTCCTCCTCTCTTACTCTTCCCCCTCCCCTGGTGAGTTCTTGGTTCTCCCTCTTCGGTAGAGGGAGTCTGCAGCACCTTATGGTGGGGATGCTCTCACCTCCATGCCCCTGGATTCTTACAGCAAGCCAAATAGGACTACTGCACTTGTCTATTCACGACGGAGCAGCAAGCCCTGACCCCGTGATCAGTTCTAATGGACGCCCTGGTCCAGGTAAAAAAAAATTATAAAAAAGTACGGGCTGCTACTTTTAAAGGTACAATCCCTCTTAGCTGACAATTTACTGGTCAGCATGTTTCATTCAAATATTTGGTTGTTTTTATCTCTTTGGAAATTAAGGGCATTTTTTTCTTTGCTGATTGGTGCAATGTATCTAAATGAAAGTGTTTCTTTTACCATTAATGGCCAACCCTATCCTTTAAAGATAGCCCATAAAACAAAGGCTCAGATCCAGCAACATCCGCAAAGTCAAGGCTCATAATGTCATGTTACCTAAATCAGTAATGGACATTATTTCCCCAAGGTTAACATGCATGCGCATGTCATGTCACATTACCTTCAAATAACATGACGTTAGGTATGTCTTAGTATTACTCACATCCAGAACCTGAAATAGTTGTTTAAGTAAAGTTAAAAGCCCTAATTCAGGGTCTGGAAGGGAGTAACGCCAAGTTTAGGTATGACCTACTGTAACTAATGTAATGTTAAGTTGCTGCATTAACCTTATTGGACATTGGAGGGGAACGGCACATACAGATATCACTAATGGCTGTTATACTGCGGTTTCACGGGCGAAAACACGATTTAACGTGACATTATTGTCCTTTGAAGATGTGCGGTAAGGCATACCGGCACATTAACTTGGCTTAACATCACGTTATGTGACTTACAAAAGGAGTACAGAGGAGGGTGGCTTCGCCTATGCAAACTCCTGTCCTGCACATAAGGGCACATGCATCAAGTCCAAGTATGGGATATTGCACACATTCCGGCGCTAACTCCCATTGACTTGAGAGTTAATGCCATAACAGGGGCGATAACCTGTACCGGCACTTAGTGCACGTGCCCTACAGCTCTTTCATACAAAAGTTAGTATCCAGAGTAAATAAAAGCCCTCCCATGCCTTGGCTCACCATAATTACAAATTAACATTTAATTATAAAATGATTATTATAAATGCAGTCCTCTGTATATAAAAAAAATAAAATGATGGCAAAATCCCTGATTTAACCCTTTTCATACCATTTAGCTCTAGGAGGGACTGCACCCTTAAACATTTTTGGTTTTACAGCTCACTCCAAAACATTGGGCAAAACACCCAAGAGCTACATTGTGCATCTGACTGTTTAGTATTAATCTGATAATTGAAAGTACCACACAAGATATAAAAACCACAAAAACCTATCATGTCGTAAAATTGAAATCCCATCCCAAGCACAACACAGAGAACACAGAGCATAATCACGTCATAAGCATGCAATTTAGAGCTTAAAAAAAAGGTTGCGTTTCAGTCTCATTATCACAGGAACAAAAGACATGAGAATGCCAGTTAAGTTTTGGTCTCCTCCACACAACTTAACCCCTTAACTGCCAGAGGGACCAGCAGCGCCTTCCTCCATGCTGCTCGAATTAATTTGTTTACATATACTGTATATGTACAGTATATTTGTATTTTTAACTAGGTCGATGTCGAGGGTCGGGGGAACCTCAGCTGCTTCAACCTCCAAGGACCCCCTCCCCAACCCAGACTTTATATCTCCAGGGCAAGAATACTTGAATGAATGAATGAATGAATGAACAATATGGCTGCCAGAGTCAGCCTCAGCACTGTAGCTAACGGCGAAACTGAACTGAGATGCTGTTGCGGCTTTATGTTGCTGACCCGGTGGCCACATTTTATTTGTTTGTTATCTTAAGAAACTAGCAACAGCCAAAAATCTATTTGTCTGCCATCTCTGTGACAATCCCCACATCTATGCAACGTAAAAAAATAAAATAGTAATGGGTATTTGAGGTGATTGATGCTCTTGAGATATACAGTAGTATTATAAAGTAGTACTGAGCACAGTTAGCTATTTGTAATATGAAGTCTTATTGAGTTTAGAGAATGGAGACAAACAATTACAAAATCACAACCTCTGACCCCCTCTAACCATGGGGGCTGGAAGTAGGGGTGCTGCAGTACCCTCTGGATGTTACTGCTTTACTATGTACCCCACCCAAAATAGTTCCTGCCCTCCTGCCTACCATTCATGAAGACCTACAATGCATATCATTACGTCAAGATGACTTTACTCTCTTCTTCTCTGATAAAGTAACCTCCATCCGTGTTGGGGTCTTGACTATGCTATCTAATAAGTGTTAGGGTTCCAGGCATGAAAACGCAGGTTGTCGGTTTCTATGGACTAGCTTTGACCTTCTGGATGTAGAAGACCATGTGCAAACAATACAGGGAATGCGTCTAACTAACTGTGATTTGAACCATGTAACAACACGCCTTCTCTTAGGCTGTGTTAATGTAATCGGCCCAATGTTTGCCAAAATAGTCCTGTGCTCTTTGCAGATGGGGATCTTTGATGAACCGCTGAAGGAAGCAATCATCAGACCTCTTCTAAAAAAGCCTTCATTAGACCCAGATTCCACAGCTAATTACAGGCCGGTATTAAACCTTCTTTTCTTAGGGAAGGTTATTCAGAAAGTGGTGGCAACCCAACTGGAAAGCCATCTAACAAGCCATGAAATGTATTACCCATTCCAGTCAGGATTCAGAAGATGCCATAATACTGAAACAGCTCTGATTTGTTTACTAAATGATCTCCTGGTGGCGAGAGACAGAGGTGTGTTCAATCTTAGTACTCTTTAACCTCTTTGCAGCATTTGATACAGTGAACCATAGCATATTAATGGAGCAAACAGAAAAAACAGATAAGTGCGCACAAGAAATCTGACTTAATAAAAGTGTATAGTGATAATAATTAAATCAAATACACCCAACCATGTGATAGAAGTGCATCAAATAATTGAGTGTTTACCAATGTAGATGAGCGTCTGCTGCTGTGTATGGGGTAGCCCAAGACCCTAGAATCTACAAACAACAAAACAAACAAAGCGCACAACACTCACGTTTAACACTGTAATAAACTGTGTTTATAAATAAGGTGTTTCAAGGTTAAGCGTACATCAAGATAGACTTAATCAGGCATAGAAAGCCACACCGTGGCAGTTACCAACAGCCGCAACCAGGAACCGCCGGGATCTCGCCCCCCTTCCGCACACTCAGATCAGGTGAAGATAAGACGCAATACGGACTATTGATGTCTCTGCCAGTCTCAATGTCCTGTACGTAGCGTCAGTGCGCCCGATGGATTCAGGGGAGTAGTTGTCTCGATCCTCGCATATGGCATACGAGCTCCTTGCTGCAGACCTCACTGGACATCCTCACGGATCAGGCAACAGCTCCTTGCTGCAGACCTCACTGGACATCCTCACGGATCAGGCAACATGGTGGTATAGTCTCACGGTCCCGTGTATGACGTCAGTGCGCCCGATGAGGCCCGCAGAGTATTCTGTGTTTATAAATAAGGTGTTTCAAGGTTAAGCGTACATCAGATAGACTTAATCAGGCATAGAAAGCCACACCGTGGCAGTTACCAACAGCCGCAACCAGGAACCCCGGTCTCACTCGCCCCCTTCCCGCACACTCAGATCAGGTGAAGATAAGACGCCAATAACGGACTATTGATGTCTCTGCCAGTCTCAATGTCCTGTACTAGCGTCAGTGCGCCCGATGGATTCAAGGGAGTAGTTGTTCTCGATCCTCGCATATGGCATACGAGCTCCTTGCTGCAGACCTCTCACTGGACAATCCTCACGGATCAGGCAACGTGGCGGTATAGTCTCAACGGTCCCGTGTATGACGTTCAGTGCGCCTATGAGGCCCGCAGTGTAACCAGAGCAGATCGGTTACTCGCGGGCCTCATCGCGCCACTGACCGTCATACCCGGGACCGTGAGACTTACCACCATGTTTGCCTGATCCGTGAGGATGTCCAGTGAGTCCTGCAGCAAGGAGCTCGTATGCCATATGCGAGGATCGAGACAAACTACTCCCCTGATCCATCGGGCGCACTGACGCTACGTACAGGACATTGAGACTGGCAGGACATCAATAGTCCGTATTGCGTCTTATCTTCACCTTGATCTGTGTGCGGAAGGGGGGCGAGATCCCGGCGGTTCTGGTTGCGGCTGTTGGTAACTGCCACGGTGGTGGCTTTCTAGCCTGATTAAGTCTATCTTGATGTACGCTTAACCTTGAAACACCTTATTTATAAACCACATTTATTACATTTTTCACGATATGTTTGTGGCGCTTTGTTGTTTTGTTGTTTGTAGATTCTAGGGTCTTGGGCTACCCCATACACAGCACAACGCTCATCTACATTGGTAACCCTCAATTATTTGATGCACTTCTATCACATGGTTGGGTGTATTTGATTTAATTATTATCACTATACACTTTTATTAAGTCCGATTTCTGTGCGCACTTATCTGTTTTTTCTGTTTGCTCCATTAATAGGCTATGGTTCACTGTATCAATGCTGCAAAGAGGTTAAAGAGTACTAAGATTGAACACACCTCTTCTCCTCGCCACCAGGAGATCATTTAGTAAACAAATCAGAGCTGTTTCAGTATTATGAGCATCTTCTAATATCCTGACTGGAATGGGTAATACATTTCATGGCTGTTAGATTGGCTTTCCAGTTGGGTTTGCCACACTTTCTGAATAACCTTCCCTAAAAAGAAGGTTTAATACCGCCTGTAATTAGCTGTGGAATCTGGGTCTAATAAGGCTTTTTTAGAAGAGGTCTGATGATTGCTCTCTTCTCAGCGGTTCAATCAAAGATCCCCATCTGCAAAGAGCACAGGACTATTTTGGCAAACATTGGGCCGATATACATTAACACAGCCTAAGAGAAGGGCGGGTTGTTACATGGTTCAAATCACCGTTAGTTAGACGCATTCCCTGTATTGTTTGCACATGGTCTTCTACATCCAGAAGGTCAAAGCTAGTCCATAGAAACCGACAACCTGCGTTTTCATGCCTGGAACCCTAACACTTATTAGTAGCATATCCAAGACCCCAACAGATGGAGGTTACTTTATCAGAGAAGAAAGAGAGTAAGTCATCTTGACGTAATGATATGCATTGTAGGTCTTCATGAATGGTATGCAGGAGGGCAGGAACTATTTTGGTGGGGTACATAGTAAAAGCATACAATCCAAGGTACTGCCACCACCCCTACTTCCAGCCCCCATGGTTAGAGGGGGTCAGAGTTTGTGATTTTGTAATTGTTGTCTCCTTCTCTAAACTCATAAGACTTCATATACAAATAGCTTAACTGTGCTCAGTACTACTTTAAATACTACTGTATATCTCAAGAGCATCAATCACCCTCAATACCCACTTACTATTTATTTTTTTACTTTCATAGATGGGGGATTGTCACAGAGATGGCAGACAAATAGATTTTTGGCTGTTGCTAGTTTCTTAATATAACAACAATAAAATGTGGCCCCACCGGTCCCACCTAAACCGCAACAGCAGCTCAGTTCAAGTTTCGCCGTTAGCTACAGTGCTAGGCTGACTCTGGCAGCCATATTGTTCATTCATTCATTCATTCATTCAAGTATTCTTGCCCTGAGATATAAAGTCTGGGTTGGGGAGGGGGTCCTGTGGAGGTTGAAGCAGCTGAGGTTTCCCCCGACCCTCGACATAGACGTAGTCATTACTATTCAAATACAAATATACTGTACATATACAGTATATGTAAACAAATTAATTCGAGCAGCATGAGAAGGCCTGCTGGTCCCTCTGGCAGTTAAGGGGTTAATTGTGTGGAGGAGACCAAAACTTAACTGGCATTTCTCATGTCTTTTTGTCCTGTGATAATGAACTGAAACGCACCTTTTTTTTAAGCTCTAAATTGCATGCTTATCTGACTTGATTATGCTCTGTGTTTCTCTGTGTTGTGCTGGGATGGGATTTTCAATTTTACGACATGATAGGTTTTTTTGTGGTTTTTATATCTGTGTGGTACTTTTCAATTATCAGATTAAACTAAACAGTCAGATGCACAATGTAGCTCTTTGGTGTTTTGCCCAATGTTTGGAGTGTGCTGTAAAACCAAAATGTTTAGGGTGCAGTCCCTCCTAGAGCTAAATGGTATGAAAAGGGTTAAATCAGGGATTTGCCATCATTTTATTTTTTTTTATATACAAGGACTGCATTATATAATCATTTTATAATTAATGTTAATTTGTAATTATGGTGAGCCAAGGCATGGGAGGGCTTTTATTTACTCTGGATACTAACTTTTGTATGAAGAGCTGTAGGGCACGTGCACTAGTGCCGGTACAGGTTATCGCCCCTGTTATGGCATTAACTCTCAGTCATGGAGTTAGCGCCGGAATGTGTGCAATATCCCATACTGGACTTGATGCATGTGCCCTTATGTGCAGGACAGGAGTTTGCATAGGCGAAGCCACCCTCCTCTGTCCTCCTTTTGTAAGTCACATAACGTGATGTTAAGCCAAGTTAATGTGCCGGTATGCCTTACCGCACATCTTCAAGGACAATAATGTCACGTTAAATCTTGTTTTTTCCGCCCGTGAACCGCAGTATAACAGCATTAGTGATATCTGTATGTGCCGTTCCCCTCCAATGTCCAATAAGGTTAATCAGCCACTTAACATTACATTATTACGTAGGTCATACCTAACTTGTCGTTACTCCCTTCAGCCCCTGAATTAGGGCTTTTAACTTACTTAAAACAACTATTTCAGGTTCTGGATGTGAGTAATACTAAGACAATACCTAACGTCATGTTATTTGAAGGTAATGTGACATGACATTGCGCATGCATGTTTAACCTTGGGGAAATATGTCCCATTACTGATTTAGGTAACATGACATTATGAGCCTTGACTTTTGCGGATTTTGCTGGATCTGAGCCTTTTTTTATGGCTATCTTTAAAGATATAGGTTGGCCATTAATGGTAAAAGAAACACTTTCATTTAGATACATTGCACCAATCAGCAAAGAAAAAAATGCCCTTATTTTCCAAAGAGATAAAACAAACCAAATTTTGAATGAAACATGCTGACCAGTAATTGTCATGCTAAGAGGGATTGTACCTTTAAAAAAGTACGCAGCCCGTACTTTTTTATAATTTTTTTTTTACCTGGACCAGGCGTCCATTAGAACTGATCACGGGCAGGGCTTGCTGCTCCGTCGTGAATAGACAAGTGCAGTAGTCCTATTTGGCTTGCTGTAAGAATCCAGGGCATGAGGTGAGAGCATCCCCACCATAGGAGTGCTGCAGACTCCCTCTACCGATGAGGGAGAAACCAAGAACTCCCCAGGGGAGGGGGAGAGTAGAGAGGAGAGGATGGGAGAGAGAGTAGAGATAAGAGGGAGCGTAATATAGAGGCGGGGAGGCGAAAATGAAATAGAGGGACGTAAGATAGAGAGAGGGGTAAAGGGATAAAGGGAAGCTGGGGGAGGGGTAAAAGAGCGGAGTAGCCTGAGAGAGGGGGAGGAGGAGTTACGATTGCCAGGTGGCTTCACCAAAATCCTGGACACAATGGGGAAAAATGCAGCGTGCTCAAAAGTCGTGAGAGGTAATGTTTATGAATATTCAGGCCCGTTGTTTCTAAATCGTCACTCCAGTATGCACCATTTGGCACCATTTCATATTCTATTTCGTAGAAAATTCTGGGAGGGCTTTGGGGTATTGAGCACTCCCCAGCATTTTTACGAAATAGAATATGAAATGGTGCAAATTGGTGCATACGTGAGTGAGATTTAGAAAAAAATTACCATTTTATAATAAAAAAATGTATAAAACATACTGGAGTCATACATGTCTATCTAATACTGATCGTTTATTACATTTTTCACGATGAGTGTTGTGCGCTTTGTTTGTTTTGATATTAATGGAGCGCCTGAAGGATTTCTGTGGACTGGGTTGCACAGTTCTCAGCTGGTTCAGATCTTCTCTCACTTGCAGGTCACAGAGAGTATCTTCAGGAGTGTACTCCTCTGCACTAATGCTCCTGTCATGTGGAGTGCCATAGGGTTCTATCCTATCTCTTACGTTGTTTGCCGTGTACATGCTGCCACTAGGTGACAATCAGATGGCTTGGCCTGGGTTATCACTGCTATGCAGATGACACTCAACCCTACTTGTCCTTTGCACCAGGCACGAAGGACCCATTACCAGTCATCAATAGATGTTTATCTGAGATCCTAGAGTGGATGGGTGCCAGCTGGTTGAGGTTGAATCCTGATAAGACAGCAGTGCTCATGGTGGATGCTCACCCTTGGAAGACAACAAGACTGCTGCTAGATCAACACTGGCCTTAAGCTTGGGGGCTCCAGCTGCTAAACTCTGTCCGTGTGCGGAATCTTGGCGTTGTCCTTGACTGTGACTTGACCCTTAAACATCAGGTGTCAGTCCCAGCCTGTATTGTATCTTTCCTTGTGTTTGATCTTGTTTCTAACCTTAAATGTTTTCTTCTTTTTCCCTTTTTGTAACTGGGAAGTGCTTGGAGTCCCATTCGGAGAAAAGTGCTATATAAATAAAGTTATTATTATTATTTATGATGAGATGCGCTAATCCATCATGCGAGTTTGCTAATTTGGTGAATACTGGACATTTGAAGCTGGCGGAAAATGCGCAAACACATGAAACGTGTCCAGAAATCATGGAGAGCGCTTTTATACCAATGTTTCCAAATATCTACAGAAAACGGTTGGTGAATATTTTCAAAGTATACTGGCAATTGCAACTAATGCACCCATCCCCACAAATACACTGAGAAGTGTGTGTGTGCGGGGGGGGGAGCGGCAGTGTGTGTGTGTGAGGGGGGGGGGTTAGTGTGTGTGTGTATTGCGTAGGGGGATAGTGTGTGTGTGTATTGCATGGGGGGGGTGTGGGTGGGTGTGAGAGAGGGTAGTGGGTGTGTATGGTTGTGTGTGTGTGTGTTGGAGAGGATAGTGGGTGTGTATTGTGTAGGGGCTAGTGTGTGTGTGTATTATGTGGAGGGATAGTGTGTATGTGTGTATTGTGTATGGGGGTAGCGTGTGTATTGTATGTGTTGGGGTAGTGTGTGAGTGTATGTATTGTGTGGTGGTAGTGTGTGTGTAGGGGATTTGGGGGGGGGGGGGCTTTGTGTGTGTAGGGGTGTGTGAGGGAATTGTGTGTGTGGCTAGTGGGGGGGAATTTAGTAGGGGTTGAGTGTGAGAAGGAGGGATAGAGGGAGTGGGATGGAATGATGCCGAGGAGAATGGGTGGTGGGGAGATGGAGAGAGAGAAGTGGGGAGAAAGAGAGAGAAGTGGGGAGAGAAATACATGGGGGGAAGAGGGGAGTGAGAGCGAGGGTGTGGGTAAGAGAAAGAGGGCTGGGCTTGCAAGGCCGCCGGCACAGACACATGGCGCAGGCATGGGGGGTGGTGGTGAGGGGGCTCCGGTGGAAACTGTAGTTCTGGGCCCCAGGGAAAGCTGTTGGCGCAGACACTCACACACACACTCTCTCTCAGACCCCCCCCCCCAGTCTCCCTGTCTAACTACCTCAGCCCCCAGCCCTGTAACTAGCTCAGCCCCCAGCCCTGTAACTAGCTCAGCCCCATGCCCTGTAATTACTTGACCTGCCAAACAATGCTCCTGCAGGTCCCAGCACGCCAGATCCGGCTTTCATGTCGCTTGGAGCGCTGTGGCACGCCACAACCTGATTGACGGGTCAAGATCCCTTTTAGGAGAGAATATAAGAAATAAAAGATAACAGCTGAAAGTTTTGGTATTGATTAAGGGGAGTAGTCAATCTGTGTATCGTATATAAAAGGTCATGATTGCCAGTGTCATGGGAGAGGCGGTTTGGCCCGGTATTAAAGGGGTTACAGCTCATTTGGCCACCCCTGCTCTCACTTGGGAAGCAAGGGGTTAACTGGACTGCGGTCCAGTAATGTGTTTTTACCCTGCTTCAGTACCCAAATGTGTATTCCCCTTTAAATATGTATTGTTTCCATTCCAGTGTCTGCACCAACACATACACTGGGATCTATGGGGAGGGAAAGAGTTAATGTTAATTCAGTGTTTATAGCCCTTTGTTCCACTTTCCCGCCTTTTCAGGCTCCATTTTGCAGCTCTCCATAGGTCGCCATTGCAGCCCAATGCAACCTTATGGAGATTCCGGCGATTTGGGCACGTTTCGGTAGAAGACCTGCAGGTGGCGCCCGAGAGGAGGAGCGGCGGTTCCCCATTGTAAGTCAATGGAGCCATCCATTTCAATGGGGATTCCTCGACGCCAACCTCCAGGAACGGGTTGGTAGCCATCCCAACCGCAGACCGCAGAAGCGGACATAATGTCTAAAAAAGAGCTTTGATCACTCCCCGGTCAAGTTCAAATACAATTGGCGTGGGAAACTTAGGTTCTAGGGCACCCAGAAATAAAATTCTTTTTGCCCCTAGACCCTAGGCGGCGCCGCCATGTTTATTCCAATGGGGGAAAACCGCGTGGCGTTAAAACGGCTAAGTCCGAAAGGGTAAAAAAGGTAAGCCTATATCTCCGGTTCTGTGCGTACCATAGGGTTGGGATTTTGGTCGCCTGTAGTCACGGTTCTGGCATGACTGCATGGCCATTTCCAGCCCTCTCCGATCAACCAGACGGAGTATGGGCAAATGTGAAAAATTGTGGTTTTCCTATAGACTTCAACGGCGGAGTTGCTCCATTGAAAGACTATAGCGGCGGAGCCCATTGACTTCAACGGTGGAGTTGCTCCATTGAAAGCCTATAGCGGCGGAGCCCGTTGATTTCAATGGGAGAGTGAAAAGCAGAGATTTATTTTAACTGTGGCGGAGAATCCTGCATTAAAGTTAATAGGGGATTTTAACTGTTTTTTTGTATCTCCAGTTCTGGGGGTTGTGGAAGGCTGAAACTTGGCCACTATTGCAAAGGTCTTCCGGCATGAGGACCTGGCAAATTTCAGCCCGCTCAGAACGGATTATTTTAATATGTGAAGATATTAAAGAATGAATTGTATTTTGGGTCTGGTATGAAAACCCAGAGCCCATATGGTATGTTAATGCTCAGGGAGGGAGACAAGTGGTCGACAATAAACCCCTGATCAAAGACTCCCCCACCCTGCTTGTGTATGCGAGCACAAAGGAAAGCAGGACGTGGATACTTTATGTTAAGTGTTGTGTTTCACACCTTGGGACAAAGGGTTTCCTGGCCCAAGCAGACATTCAGACGCCAGTCTTGTGGGAGGGGGGCTAAGGAAATAAGCCCCTGATTAGAATGGTATTACGGTGCCCCTCAGGTGAGGTGGCCAGGAGGGATTGGGTGCAGATAATTGTCCTCCAATGACTTGCACTCAATGCCAGAGTATAGGACTGGAACTCTATATAAACGAGTGTAAGCTCTATACTCAGTGTCTTTTCGTGTCTTCAACTTTACCAACTACTTCATGCCTGATTGCTGTATGAATTGCTAATCCTGTTTCTGATTACTTCATCATCCCAATCCCTAAGTAAGTGTTATTTCTTGTCTGTTATTTGTATATCTTGCGTGTTCACCTTCTTTAAGGAATAAACTATATTTATTATATCTAAGTCGTGTTCAATTCAACCCAGATATTTTGGTGTATATTATACCGTCACTAGCTACCGTGACAGCCAGTAACTTTGTTGTAACAGTCTTTCCATCTTGCTGTTGTCTCTCTACTTTTAGAACAGAAATAAAGTTCTGAGCTGAGAAAAAAAACATATTCTGCTCTTTTATCATCCTTGGACAATTTCTGCTAAACCCCTAGTAGACTGTGTGTGTCGGTATCCAAGGAAGCAACTTATTAATAATTGTTAGGAAAAAGGTATTCATCTTTGACAGGTGTAATACTTTTGCTACAGTGTATCTGTACATAGAAAGCTTCGGAAAGATATGCACTCAATGCAGATTATTTCTTGAATGGCAAAAACAATACTGGACAGGTAATGTACCAAACTGTATTCAAAGCAGGAATTGGAACTACATTTATTTCATATACACTACCGACACACTTAATCCGAGCAGGGCTAGTTCCGCAAGCCGGGGGATGCCCCGGCTTGCTAGCCCCACTCCCTCGGCGTGCCGCGCGTCACCGATGCGCGGTCACGCGTCATCGGGTGCCAGCGCCCCCTGCACGCGCGTCCAGGGCTCCCCGAGGGAGCCCTGGTGTCCCGCGATGTGGGGGACGGCGGCAGGGGGTTCCGGGGGACCCGGCGGACCCGGCAGCGGGAGGGAGAGCGCCCCGATCGGAGGGCGCTCTTTCGCTGCTTCGGCGCGCGCCCGGCACCCTCCGGCGCGTGCCAGGTTACTGCTGCGGCCGAGAACGGGCAAATGCTCGAATAAACTCGGCCGCAGCAGTAGCACTTTTCTCCCAATGGGACTAAAGCGCTTCACTATTACAGTATAGTACGTGGTACGCAGCACATAAGCATTTTTACAGACAATCCCTGCCCCATAGAGTTTACAATCTATGTTTTGGTGCCTGAGGCACAGGGAGATAAAGTGACTTGCCCAAGGTTCCAAGGAGCTGACACCAGGAATTAATTTTTGGGGAAATTCACGCAGAAAACTGCCGAAAATGGCGAGTTACGGAAAACGCGCCATTTTTTTTTCCTTTTTCAAAATCTCGCCGCATGGCTGGCGAGAACCTACATCTCGCCAGTTTTAAAAATATCCTAATTCAGAGAGCCGCGAACGGCATCTAGCGGCTGTTCGCGCCAAGAAAATGGCGCGATTTGCTACTATTTGCCTTGCCAAGAAAAGTTGGCAAGTAGATGGAGCTCGCCGCCTATAGGAAAGGGGGGGAAAAATGCGCGATTTTTTTTTAACACATTTCTGCAGCGCGCATCTCTCCAATTCTAACTCGCCACACGCATTAATGCCAAACATTGCAGAATTCGCACATTTCTGCATATGGAGAATAAAACTCTCCAAAAAAGCTACTTTTTATTAAACTCGCCAATTTTTAAATTCGCTGCTCTCTGCATGAGGCCCTTAGTTTGAGAACCCCTGCATTAATTGTTCTGCATATGACATGGATTCAGCTATCCAAGCCAATTTAAAAACAAAAGAGCAGTCCCGAACACAGAGGATAAATTAGGCTTGACAAACAATCTGCATTTTTAAGTAGTCGGAGAGCAGTACAGGGACGCAGAGGGTGATTTTAGCATGGAGTGATTCCTCAAGAGACATTTGAGGTCCAATTTCAAAACAATACGACAACATTACAACATGCCTGATAGCATCTCAAATCAGAAAAGCAGTGGTAAAACAGAGCTGTACAATGCAGCGGACCACGTATCTGCAGGACGGGACTACAATATGATTTTATAATAACATAATTTATCATGTTGATTTTATAAAACAATAATTGCAGAAACATCCTGCAATAATGAGGATGTTGTGTGTGTGTGACACAGAAAATCAGTGATGGTTGATATGCCGGCAACATGTAACACACACACACACACACACACACACACACACACACACACACACCACACATAACAGATCACACAACACCATCCCACACACACACGTAGCACATACACCAGAGGGAACATGAAGGAATTATTTTTCCCCTTTTAAGATATCATTAGATGATATTTCACTGGGGGTTCTTTGTTTGCCTTCCTCTGGATCAATATACTGTAAATACAAATATAGGATAAGTAATTGTAACATTGAACTCAATGGGCATAAATCTTTTTTTAACCTCACTTACTATGTAACTACGTAACAATTTGTGAATATCTAATCATCATCATCATCTTCTTCTCTACAATGATATTCCAGGTACTGCAGTTTCAAGCGTTTGGGCTGAAGATGATGGTGATGACATATATATATATACCCATACACACAAACTTATATACTGTACTGTATGGTACTTTCTGACAATCAGAGGTGCAGTGGCAAAACATACTGTATTAGTGCACAGGTCAACAGACTATCCTCCTTATCTTGTCCTATGCAGTAGGTATCTGAGTGGAATTGCAGAATGTCATTTTTATGCTCCATAATCTCTGAACCCTGAACTGCAGTGTTTCTCAAACATCTCCTTATGGATCTGACTCAGACCAAGTTTCTGGATCAACATTCAATTCATATGAACATCAGATGCCTGCACCTGTGTGCAAGTGCCTTGGCTATGTCTGAAACCTGGTGTGGTTGAAGGTCCTTGACGAGGAGTTTGAGAACCAGTGCTCCTGGATTCTGATTGGCTTGAATTGTGTCAACTCACTTTTCCAATAGTGCCACGAAAAAATTTATGTTGCACTAAAGGTGCAGTCCCCTTTGTAATATGCTTGAAGTGTGAGTACATCAAAATAATTGTTGGAAGTTCTTTGAAATGTAAATTTAGATGTAGGTGTTTGCATTCCATAATCTCTTGTTTGTCTTAATGTATGTCGATTACCCCCCCTCCCACTCTTTAGCCAGGTTTACACATATATTATATTTGAGAGGCAGAACAGCACTTATTGGCCGCCAGCCTAACTTACCTATAGTTAATGAGGTCACAGGACTGCCCCATGATGCTGGGGCCACATTCTACCAGTTCTCTCCACCACTCTCATAGCCACAGGGGGTGGGGATCAATACTTTCCTTTTCTATTTATAGTATTTTATATAAGATTAGAGACACAAAAGTTGAAAAACGGTCCGTTGTCTAGAAAGCTTGTACAAAGTAATACCCATGATGAATTAATCAGATGTCACAGGTGCAGCTACGAGTATTCTAACACTGCTTTGAAAAATCTGGGGCATTCTCCCAGTATTGCTGCAACATTTCTCTGACATTTCTGCAGAAAGACTAATGGCCCATCGGATTAACACAGCAGGGATCCCTGGTCAGTTTTAATGGGACTGCCAGGGACCCCCGCGGTGTTAATCCGATGGGCCATTAGTCTGTCTGCAGAAATGTCACAGAAATGTTGCAGCATTACTGGGAGATTGCCCCAGATTTTCTAAGACAAGTGTTAGAATACTCGTGGCTGCACCTGTCATATATGTTGAAAAGCACACATTTTAAAGCTACAGTTCAAGCAATATCCTATGTGTTGGTTTTCTCAATAAATCAGTTTTACACTGAGAAAATACTTGTAGCATTTTTGTAAACTAGTCTAGATTATATTTTGAATGTATTATAATGTAACAAGCTGTTTTTGTTTCTATAGCAACCATTTACAAAGTCACATCCCCATCCTCTTCTGAAACAGGCTCTGACACACCCCTTTTTGAGCCCTGCCCTCTCTCTAGCAGTGCACCAATTGTATTTAGGGACTGCCTGGTCACATGATTTTCTCCACAGAACTTTGTCATATTAATATGCATATGTGTTCCACTGGCTGCAGAATACTCCTCTGCAGCCATTTAGTGAACCCCCGAACCGAACCTTCGCCAATCGATCACAGTAGAACGAATCGATTAGCTAAGTTGCCAATTACTTATCATTTTGGGGGTTGTATTGATGCACGTATTAAAGGGGGGAGGGGGGGAATAGCAGCTTGGACTGCTGCTTTAATTTATACTTCTTGTAGGTTTCCTGTGTAGCCCTGGTAAGTTTATGGGCTATATTTCTACTCTCCTCCTGGGAGTAATTCCTGTATAATCGCAGGTCTGCCAGGAGTAATCATGGATTTTCCCTGCTTCAGACATTTGCCCTGAGTCAGTGAAGGTAGGTCACCTGGGGTAGGGGGTGAGGGAAGAGCTAGCCCCACTCTGGGTGGCCCTTAGGCCCAGGGTGGCGGCAGGAGACATCCTGAAGGAGGACAGCTGGCTGGCTGTGTATACCCTGTGTCTCTTCTGCTGCTACTGAAGTGAAGGAGGATAATAAAGAGCTGCTGTTATTTAAAGAGACAGTGTGTGAGACTGGAATCTCTCATCCCTGGGAGGGGATTCTGCTGCAGGGATTCCAACCCACATCCCTGGGGCCTGCGACAGATGGAGGCTCTGCACCATTAGAGGAGAACGAAGGTATTCACCCCAGAGAACTGTCCTGTTGTCCCCCATGTCACCGCGGGAGACTCAGGCCCTCCTGTTGCCAGCAGGTATGCACCACACTCAGACACGTAGCCAGACCAAGAGACACCCTAGGGTACCCGATATGAGGTTGATGGGGGGCGGGGGGGCTAAACCTGCATGAACTCATATTTTATTGTATGTTCTGTGGAAACATATAGAGTACTCAACCACCACTGGACTGGAATGAAACTGACATGTTATCCTAGGTGAGGGCTGGCAGATTTGAGAAATCTGTTTGTAGTAATAAATAAAAGTATTGAGTGATGTGCGAGTTTGTGTTGACGATCTGATTTAGAATGATAAAACAGATACCATATTTGCTCAAAAGTGCTAACCAGCCTCAGATTAGGGCCAGCAATTTCTGGTCACCGATTTAGGAAGCATGAAATATGGGGTGTGTTTTAGGCCTGGGACATAGTGATTTTGTCCGGGCTGAGGCGCGCTGAGGCTCAGGGAAAGTGGTGCTTTCCCTGGCCTTACACAGCGCGCCGTCCGTGGGCGTGTCGGGGGCGGGTCTGGGGGCAGGCCAGTGACGTCACGGAGCTGGTTCGCCCTCATTGGGCGAACCGCTCACGTGACCGGCCCTGCGCTCCGGCGAGCGCCAAATTTGAAAACTGTGTACGACACACGCTTCCCCAAGCGTGCGGACGTGTGCGCAAGCCCTTGCTAAAGCCGCTCTCATTGCGGCTGCAGGGGCTCAGTGCCGAGCAGCAGCACGCCTCAGCACGGGTCAGCGCATAAGCGCTGACCATGCCCGATGCCTTAGGCAGCAGATGTTGAATACTGTAACTGCTTCCTCATTAATTACCATAACACAGTATTAAGGAGGAAACAAGAGCTTTGTTACAGCAGTTAATGTTGTTATGTCAGGAAAAACATGGCCTCAGTATTAAAGGTTTTATTATTGTTGCGTTAAACTTGCACACACAAAAAAACTGTGGTGTTGGACTAGACAACACATAAGTAGCATGTATGAACATAAGAGAACAGTGATAATAGTCATTTTGTTTTACGCAATAGTTAGGGTGACCAGATTTTCAAAATGAAAAGCCGGGACACAATAAAAAATTATTTTAAAACAAATTACATCACGTGATGCACCCCGTTGCCATGACAACGAGACACTGACGTCAGGCGGTGACATGTTGCCATGACAATGTGGCATCACGTGATGCCTCGGCACAATAATGCGTCCCGTTGGTGGGGGCTGCAGTGTGTGTCTATGTGTATAGGAGGTGGGCCCTGCAGTGTGTGTTTGTGTGTATATAAATTTTTCTGAAGCCAGGGTCACGTTTGATGTGTGAGTGGCCCCAGATAGCATTAACTCAGTTCACTTTTAAATCACTCCAAGCCCTGTAATATTTCCTCCACTTTATTGGGAAAAGCAGCAGGATACAAATACTTGTGGATCGTATGTAGTGGTGATTATTAGTTAGAAACTGGTAAAAAGAGATGGCCTCACCATGGGGGATGAACAGAGAAGGGTCTTGTACTCACTGTCTCCAGGGTGGAAAAGGAAGAGAAGGGCAGTGTGGGTAAAGGGAATAGTCTAGGGCAGCGTTTCCCAAATGGTGGGTCGCGACCCGGCACCGGGCCACGGCACCAAAATTGCCGGGTCGCAGCGAGGCTGGCTGCGCGTCTTGTCTCCCGTCCCCCCTGCTCAATTTTAAAAAAATGGCGGCGATTCCCCCCGCGGTCCCGCGCGCTTGCGCAGGGCCCGCTCCCTTCCTCCCCCCCCGCTCCCAACGTGGGTCGGAGGAGGAAGTACCAGATCCTCTGCGGCCCGCACGTTACGTGGGACAGAGGGGGAAGTACAAGCTCCTACTGCGGCCCGCTTCCCCCCGCGGCCAGCTTCCCGAGCTCACCTCCCGTGGCACCCCCTCCCGAGCCCACCTCCCGTGCCCCCAAGCCCACCTCCCGTCTCGAGCAGCAGGGGATATCGGGGGCAGCAGGGGAAAGCGTCCGGCGGCAAGGTAAGTCACCCCACCCAGTCACTCCCACCCACCCAAGTGCCCCTGGCCCCCTCCCTCGTCACTCACATCCGTCGTTGCCTGTAATTCCCTGGTTGTGTCTGTGTGCGTATAGGGGAGAGCGAGTGTGTGTGTATCAGTGTGTGTGTGTGTGTGTGTAGCAGTGTCTCTGTATGGCTGTGTGTGTGTGTCAGTGGCTGCGTGTGTGTGTCAGTGGCTGCGTGTGTGTGTATCAGAGGCTGTGCGTATGTATCAGTGTGTGTGTCAGTGGCTGTGTGTGTGTGTATCAGTGGCTGTGTGTGTGTCTGTGCAGTCCCTATAGGCCAGTATAGGCGATAAATTTTTTAGTGGGAGAAGTGGGAGAAGTTCAAAAATAACCGGGTCACGGAAAAAAAAGTTTGGGAAACCCTGGTCTAGGGGCAGACTATTTCTGAACAAACAGGAGGGGGGGCAGACTAGCCCATTCTGGTGAGGATTTCAAAAACTGCAGTAGCAGCTCACTGATTCCATGCTCGCAGGCAAGGAATGCAACATTGTTGCAAGTTACACAGGCACAGTATGTGTCTGCAGACTCCATGCAGCTGGGAATAAAATCTGACAGGCAGAAGCTGCAAAGGAGAGAGGGGGGTGAGTCAGAAATGTAGTTCTTGTTCCATGACATAAATAATGAAGACATTAATTAAAATAATTAACAAATTAAAATGAAATAAAAAATGAATTGACATAAATTAAAATTAAATAAATTTTTTTAGGCATTAATTAAAATTAAGACTTTTAAAAATGTGACATTCCTGACCTTGTGTGTGTATTACACTTTGCAAAATAGGGTCTCTTGCTCTCCTCGTGGCAGTCAGTGACATCACTGCCATGCAGGGCCGCAGACAGCTTTCCCGGGGCCCAGGAAGAATGTTTTCACCGGGGCCCCTACCCACGTTTCGGCGGCCTTGCGAGAACCCCCCCTTCTCACACACCTCCTCACTCTCATCCCACTTCACACTCCCCAGTCACCCATTCCTTCCCCCCCTCTCTCTTACACCCCCACCCCCATGTATTTTTCTCCCCTCCCCACACTCAACCTCCCTCCCCAATATACGTGCACACACACACGCGCACGCACGCACGCACGCACGCACACACACAGCTCCTCCCCTCCACATACTTCCCCCTCCTCTCCTCATACTTGCCCCTCTCCTTATACCTCCCCCTCTTCTCCTCCCCTCATACCTCCCCCAACTCTCCATATACCTCCCCTCCTCTCCTCATACCTCTCCCTCCCCATCCTTTCCTCATATCTACCCTCTCCCTCCTCATATCTCCCCCCTCCTTATATCAACCCTCCTCATACCTTCCCCTCCTCATACCTTCCCCATCCCCCCTCATACGTTCCTCTCCCCTCCTCATATTTTCCCCTCCCCTCCTCATACCTTCCCCCATCCCTCCTCATACCTTCCCCATCCCTCCCCTCCCCATCCCTCCCCATACCTTCTCCTCAGCTCCTCATATCTCCCCCTCAGCTCCTCATATCTCCCCCTCCTCTACCTCTCCCTCCTCTCCTCCTATGACACACACACAGACAGACAGGACACACACAGACAGCACACACACATACACGAGACAGACAGACAGGACACACACACAGACACACAGACAGACATGGGAAACACACAGACACACAGACAGACAGGACACACACACACAGAGACAGACAGGGGAGAGACACACACAGACAGACAGAGAAGCAGCTCACTCAGAAGCAGCTCACTGAGAAGCAGCTCACTCCATCCGGCCCCGGTACTAAGCCCCGCCCCCGAGATCCTCTGACCGCCAACCAATCCCCTGCTTCTACTCTCTAAGCCCAGCCCCGCCCCCCTCCCCCCCCCGGCATTCTAACATGGAAAAAATACTACCCGGCTGCCGCATCCTTCTTCCCCCCCGCCCCCCCCTTCCCCCCCCCCCCCCCCCCCCCCCCCCCGCGCATCGTCGCCGACTCCCCCACGCACCAGGGAGAAAAACCGGGACATTCCCGGGACGGACGGGCAACCGGGACAGCCCAGCAAAAACCGTGACTGTCCCGGCAAAACCGGGACAAATGGTCACCCTAGCAATAGTTCATCATGCTTAAGGGCTCGTTCAGGGTGGGTAGAGGCGCGCTGGCGCTCCAGCGCTGCGCCCTGCTTGGCTGTGCTTTTCCTGGCCGGCTAGGTGCGCGCGCGCGTGGGGGCGCGGCCTCTACGTCACAGAGCTGGTTCGCCCTCATTGGGCGAACCGCTCACGTGACAAGGTTGCGAGCGGCAAATTCAAATTTGCGCGCTCGCCAAGCGGCTGGGCGCTGAGCAGGTGCACCTGCCCGCTCACGCAGGACACGTGCATTGTCGCAACGTGTCTAGCGTGAGCATGAGCGCCCGCTCAGCGCCACCCTGGACGAGCCCTAAGAAAGACTTTTAAAAGTTTGATTTCTACAGCAGATGGACTGCAGTAAACTATTTCAACATTTTGCTTACTGGAGCTCACACACACAAAGCAACAGTGCCTGCCTGCTCAGCCACCGTAGATACATTTCTGGTAATTGTATATTTGTCAATATAAAACACAGCATGGCAATACATGGTGCTTATTTCAGAAAATGTATAATCCCATTTAAAACAAAATTCCACCATCCTATTTGAATTACCAAAAGAAGAATTCCTGAGCGCCTTCAAATTAATAGACAATATATTTTCACCCTGTAGGGAAAATATTTTCTACGGTAATTCTTACAAAATTGTGGTAAAAAGCAACACTGATGTCACACACAGTCCTACAAAACTGCAACTCTGTACTCCTGTTGCTTTTAAGCTTCAGGTCAGGTCTTTATAATAGGGAAGAGCAGGAGGTCAAGAGAATAATGTCAATGTAGGTATGATGCAGATATATAAGCAGTGATTAATGTTACTTGATTTTAAGGAACTGTACACTTGCATATTTTTAGGGCAAGGCCAGGTTGATGGAAAATGTTAGTGCAAAAGTTATACTCTGCAAACAGAAAGAGAGAACACCTTTTTAGAAAAAACTTTCTTTAAAAAAAATTTTAAGTATTATTTCTGACAGCTTGTCTTATTATCTACATATGTTGTTTACTTCAGCTAATTTTTTAAACTTTTAAAGTTTAATTTTATAAACTTTGCTAATTGGGTATAAATGAATGCATTTATAAGTAGTATAGTAAGTTCTGTTACTGATTGTGGTGATACAGAACAAAATAAGCTTGGCATTTGCTGTTCACACAATACTACTTTCTCAGCCACATGTCTGATGTTGGTTATACCCCAGGACACATGTCAAACAGCATTCATGAGTGGTGAGCAGTGCATTACTGATAGCCACACTCATAAGGACAAGTCAATAAGCGCATGGTCATCAAGGAAACCTTTTTAAAAGCAACAACGGCCGGTCTGCTACGCAAGCAAAGGTTGGTCAGATCCTTATCTTTGTCTCTTTCCCAGCTCCAGTTTCGATGCATAAAAAGGTGACTAATTTCAGCCCTACACATGAAAGAAATGTCCCTGCTGTCAATATATCCACAAACATTATGCGGATTACTGAATGAGGCATTCATTTGCATCCTTCCACATACAGCTAGTACTCTCTGTCATGCGTTCCTCCACCTGCCTACTAATCCCCATTCCAGTATTAGGCCTTTGTCGCAATGTGTTTCATCGTGGCGAGCATGAGCGCGCCCGCCCGTTCAGCGCCACCCTGGACGAGGCCTTAGTGGAACAGAAGAGGCTGCCTCAGCAGGAGGGTGGTACCTGTGGGTTATTGAAGTGAAACTTATTTGCTGGCCCCTACAGGGGTTTCATGGGAAAAAATTATTGCGTTGTAAGGAAAAACTGTAACGCGAGTGACGTCATGGTACTAATAGGCGCGCCGGCGCTTGCGCCCATCGCACGTTGCGTAAAAAAAAACCTATGCCGGGTCTCGCCGCACATGCGCAGTGGCGATCGGACTCTGGCGCACAGGCGCAGTGGCGGCCGGACTCTGGCGCACATTCGCAGTGGCGGCTGGGCTTGGCGCTTGGGAGACAGAGGCATCCAGATGCAGAGACACACACAGGCAGGCACACACACAGAGGCAACAGAGACAGACACACATGCGCACATAGATGCACACACACACACAAAGACTATATAACAGATGTGTGTGCCGAGCACGCGCTTTTTAAGTCAAACTTCTTTGCGTTTTGCCACTGACATTGTGTTTAGCATTTTAATTAAAAATATCACCATCACAAATACAATATCTGTGACAAAACAGTGACCAAAGACAAAGAAAGTGGTGTTCAATCCGCGCTCATGCTTCCTAAATATGATCCTGTGATGGAACTCCTTATGCCTCTTGCTGCCTCTAGTGCGTGGAGACGCACCCCCGCTCCACAAACGTCCACCGACGGAACCTCCGGCCGCAGACCACACAACGAAAGAAAAGAGCACAAGAGCGCACCGAGGTCAAAAGGATGTGTAATACAGAAGGTAAGTAAAAGCAATACATGACTTACAATGAAATACAATGCAGTCCATATACGGCAGGCACCTGATGAAGCATATTTATTGTGCGAAACGCGTAGCGGAGATTGTGGCTGTTTGGGCTTCACTTGCTCTTTGACTAAAGGTCTACCTTGGACAAATTGTCTTTACACCCCATGGACTGATCGATTGATATGTTGGTGTGGGAGAGTATCGCACGGAGACTGCACAGAGATAGGGGGCCCAGCTCCATACGGGTCCTGCAGTGACGCAAATACCCGGAAGTACAGGAGTAACGGAGCTACTGAGTGCTCAGTCCCAGCGCGCGGGACGTATCACTCTGACAGAGAGACGCCTTCCCCTTCTTCGTAGCAGCCTGGCGCAGCACTGTAAAACCCTGCCGTATAGGGACTGCATTTTATTTCATTGGAAGTAATTTATTGCTTTTACTTACTTTCTGTATTACACATCCTTTTGACCTCGGTGCGCTCTTGTACCAAAGAGAAAGAAGTTTCACTTAAAATGCGCATGCTCAGCACACACAACTTTTTTATTAGTGGGTAGCAAACAGAAAAGGTGGAGAAGATGGTATTCTTGGAAACATCTCCCTGAAGACGGAGTGAGGGAGGGGAGGCCAGTGAATTGAATGCACTCACTATTACTATTACTATTAGCACTGCAGCATATTTGTTTCTTTTGTATTCCCAAACCATATCTTCATACTTGGAAATGTATTATCAAGGTAAACCATTTCCTCCTTCTGATGTTTTACTATAATGTATATTTGTCCCGTGCCCCTGTATTTTGTATTGTCCGTATGCTTTCAGTGTCGTGCCACAGTTTAGCTTTCTCAGTGCACGACTTACTGTCTCCGGAGCCGCGGTTGCAAAGAAGCTGAAAGCCGCTGCTTCGGAGATAGTGCTGACGGGGTCGCTCTGCGGTGGGGGAGTCCCTCCTGCAGCGATTACCCTTTGGGCATTGGGGCCATCACGGTCGCGGTCTCGTGGCTTGCCTGGGTGCCGAAAACAGTACGTCTTGCTTTTGCACATTTATTCCTTTTAGATGTTGTGTACATTAAGGCATTGGACATAGTGCAGGCACGCGTGCGCCTGTCGTCTGAGCGATCTGTGGACTCCGATGCGCTCGCGACGGGGAGGCACGGCCGTGATGTCACCAGGCTGGTTCGTCCTCATTGGCTGAAACGCTCACGTGATGCGGCCGTCGCGCAAAAAAAGACAAAATAATTTGTCTCCTCAAAATCCTGCCGCGGCGTCGCGCTCTCGCGCACACTATGGCCGGCCTGATAGAGCTACTGTATTATGTTTGCGCGCTATGGCCGCAGCCTAATACTTCCCATGAGAATAGAGCACACAGCCAAACATTCAGAATACAATTTACAAGTTCAGCTGGAGCTCAGTTGTTTGCATTATGAGTCAGGGAATCTCTGGACTGTCCCGCCTTGTTAGTCATTCTGACATGTTCACATGGAAACCCGGAGAATATTATTATTATTTTAAGCCCTCGTGCTACAGCAGCATTTATTTAAGGTGATCTAATTCTGCAGCTACCGTGCATGCTTTTAATATCCCGGAGGTATGATCAGTGTGCAAGAGAAATAACTGTGAGAGATGTAGCTTAAACCATAGGCTTGAAAACAGGGATGTGTTATTGGGCATGAACTTACCAAGTTTATCGGCTATGGAGTCACGCACACTACCTGCTTATTTTTGTAGCAGTAGTCTTCTCCATATGTCTCCTAGGTTCAGTCTAACTGGCACCCCCCCAATTTAGTAAATATCTAAAAGTGGACTATATCCTTTTTAACATTTAAAGTAGCAGTCCCCCACTCCTTTCCAGTCCCCCACCCCTTGTTTTTTTTGTACCAGGATGGAAACCAGGGGGGCCCCCAGAGCTGATCCAAATTAATACAGCAGGGCCCCGCTTCTCGGCTCTCCGCTTTTCTGCCATCCGCCGATACGGCGGCACCGAGAAAGGGGCCGCCATCTTGGATCCTCAGTCGCGCATGTGCAGACCGTAAGTTGCGCGCACATACTGTAGTTTGCGCGCTCAGACCATAGGTCACGCATGCGCAGAATGGCAAAAATGCCGATTTGCGCATGCAAACAACTGAAAATCGCCGGATCCGCTTTCCGGCGATTTTCACTATACGGCGGGCCCCTGGAACGGAACCCGACATATACCCGGGGCCCTCCTGTATAATCTCCGGAGACCATCTGGTTCCCAAAATGCTTACCAGTGAAGGCAACACCAGCACTTCCTGGTATTTAAATTCCATGACACATTGACCACTAGGCAGCCACAACGTCATGTGTTTGGCTTCCTTATTGGCTTGCATGATGCAAGGGGATTGAAATCGCCCTGTTGTTTACGCCGGGGTCCCGAGATATTTACTGGTGAAGGTATTCAATGGAATACCTTCACCAGTAAATATCTCGGGACCCCGGGCGTATTTAATCTCTGGAGACTCACTGGTTCCCCTTTTGTTAAAAAAAAAATGGTTAAAAAAAATTGCTACTGCGTTAACCTAAACTTGCTCAAATATGTGTATTTATATAATACGAATCATAGAAAATAACATTCACAATCAAATAATTGGCACAACTGCCTCTTCTTTGGCTTCAGTCATCTTTGATGAGTGATACATTTTAAGACACTGGAAGGATAAAATATTTATAGATGTATTTCTAATTGTTCTGGCTGCTGCGTCTTCTCCTCACTGCTGCCATCGAACACATCAGATGCAGAAGAGGGTTAGTGATGCTCTTTAATTAAAAGAAGTCAGAGAAAGTAGTAATGAATCTCAGCAAACTGCAGTCTCACCCATTCTTCCCGTATTAGACATGTCACCATGAATTAAAGCCTGGCGCCTGAGGATTTCCTAACAATTTCACTCAAAGTAGTTTTTTCCAATTCCATTTTTTCCCAAGCAACCGAGCAGTATAAATTGCTGCCTTAGGCTGCGCTTATAGTGCCTTGCGATGGCGACGCAATGTCCCTCCGAAACAAACACATTGACTCCGTCGCAAGCGCTTACAGTAAGCGCGACGGAGCGACAAAGCGACCAAAAATTTTGAAGCCGGGTAAATTTTATTTTGTAGACATGTGACTGTCTCTAAACCAATCAGATTGTGCTGCTGCCCCTTCCTGACGTCAGTGGCCTTGTCGCCAGCGACATCGCTAAAAACCAAATGATAACTACTGTAATAGCGACGGCGACGTCATCAGTTGCATCGCCGTCGCCAGCACTATAAGCGCGGCCTTAGAAAAATTGAGTTAACGTAAACATTTTTGCAAAAAAAAGTAAACCTGTTTCTCTTTTCTCTGGGTCTGCTGTATATTAGCTACTAATGTTTATCTGGTTGAAAATGACAGACATAATAACGGGGTTACCTATGTCATGGGGTTAAACATGCCACTGTCCTCAGTTTACTTTTGCCCTAGGAGGCCCTGTCCCTTCCCCTTGTTGTTCTATCCTTTTGTGGGAGAAACCTTCTGACGAAAGCAGCAGCCCTGCAGCTGAGCGGCAGATGTAGCTCATCTGCAGTGCCGCTGCCTTCGGCAAACCGTTAAAGAGATAACGTTATGACGTGCTTTAATGGCAGTAATAACAGATGTAGCTGTTGTTATTATGGCCATTAACGTACAAAATAACGTTATCTCCTTAACCATTGTCCTTAACCATCACATTAACGAGCGGGATAATGTTGGCTACATCTGTATTTTGTAGAAGGGAACGCTGTGCATCATACGCTACTGGCACACTGTCAAAACTCAGAAGGGAGTGCGGTAGAGGACAGTCCCGGAACGCTCTGCGTCGCTCCCTCCTCGTCTTCATGCTCCTACACGCTGTCCGAACCCCTTCCCCCCCCCCCCCACATGGCAGACTAAGCAGGGCTAGCAAAGCAGGATAGGTTGCGCTGTTGTTGCCAGTTGTGACGGTCAGCACTGCGCCTGAAACATAGACGCCAGGATTATATTTTTAGGTGGGGTGCCTGGGATTTTTCCATCCCTGTAATAAAGAATACTGTATTGCTGGAGGATGTGAGCCAACATCAGTTCCATGGGGATACAATCCAACCATGATCACAATGATTCCTCCTTGGCCAAACAGTTGGACTGACTATGCAATGAGGCGTGGCTGGTCATTCCTTCAGACATGTTCCTCAAATGGGTATTAAGATCTGAGTAGCAACAATTGATATGTTCATATCTCAACCTACAAAGTATCCTACCGAGTAGTGCAAAAACACATGTCCATGCTCATCCTCCCATGCCCTTAATTTTGTGCCTTTATATATTGTTCATAAACTAAATAGACTGCACTATGGCTAACAATGTTAAATACAGGCATACCCCGCATTAACGTACGCAATGGGACCGGAGCATGTATGTAAAGTGAAAATGTACTTAAAGTGAAGCACTCCCTTCTGCCCACTTTTGATGCATGTACTGTTCTGCAATTGTCATATACGTGCATAACTGATGTAAATAACGCATGTGTAACAGGCTCTATATTCTCCCCGCTTGTGCACAGCTTCGGTACAGGTAGGGAGCCAGTATTGTTGTTCAGGACGTGCTGACAGGCGCATGCGTGAGCTGCTGTTTGCCTATTGAGCGAAATGTACGTACTCGCGAGTGTACTTAAAGTGAGTGTCCTTAAAGCGGGGTATGCCTGTATGTAAACATTTGGAAAATCAAGATCACAAAAAAACTTGTGTTCCTATCAATTATACTCCAAATCAATATTTATATCATTCAGAATTCTTTATTAATTGCACAAAGCACACTAATTAAAACTGCTGCCCAGCGAGATCATCTGCCGGTCACGTGTCACGTGTCACTGTCGGCGGCCATGCGTGTCAGAAAAAAAATGCTGACACGCTTGGTTAATTGAAGCTAGGAGAGGAGACCCAATCAGGGCCTTCCACATGGACGGGAGCTAGCAGCTGATATAATCCGATTCGCAGGCGGGAGAAACTCCTCAGAAGGACTTGGAGAGACTGGAAACATGGGCAGGTAAATGGCATATGAGGTTTAATACAGATAAATGTAAGGTTATGCATTTGGGAAGCAAGAATAAACAGGTGACTTACACATTAAATGGGGATAAATTGGGGGAATCCTTGATGGAGAAGGATTTAGGAGAGCTTGTAGACAGCAGGCTTAGCAATAATGCCCAAAGTCATGCAGTAGCTACAAAGGCAAACAAGATCTTATCTTGCATTAAACGGGCAATGGATGGAAGGGAAGTAAACATAATTATGCCCCTTTACAAAGCATTAATAAGACCACACCTTGAATATGGAGTACAATTTTGGGCACCACTCCTTAGAAAAGACATTATGGAACAGAGAGTGCAGAGAAGAGCCACCAAATTAATAAAGGGGATTAACAATCTAACTTATGAGGAGAGGCTAGCTAAATTAGATTTATTTATATTAGAAAAGAGGCGTCTAAGAGGGGATATGATAACTATATACAAATATATTCAGGGACAATACAAGGAGCTTTCAAAAGAACTATTCGTCCCACGGGCAGTACAAAGGATTCGGGGCCATCCCTTAAGTTTGGAGGAAACAAGCTTCCACCAGCAACAAAGGAAAGGGTTCTTTACAGTAAGGGCAGTTCAAATGTGGAATTCATTACCCATGGAGACTGTGATGGCAGATACAATAGATTTGTTCAAAAAAAGGTTGGACATCATTTTAGAAAAGAAAGGTATAACAGGATATAGCAAATAAGTATACATGGGAAGGATGTTGATCCAGGGATTAATCCGATTGCCAATTCTTGGAGTCAGGAAGGAATTTATTTTTCCCTATATGAGATATCATTGGATGATTTGACACTGGGGTTTTTTGTTTGCCTTCCTCTGGATCAATAAGTAAGTATAGATATAGGATCAAGTATCTGTTGTCTAAATTTAGCATAGGTTGAACTTGATGGACGTACGTCTTTTTTCAACCTCATCTACTATGTATCTATGTATCTATGTAACTATGTAACTATGTAACTATGTTTGCATCTTCCTGGCTGTGCAGCTGCTTATTCAAACGACACAAACGTAAATACTTAACTGTATCTGTATTTGTATTACCCTGTACTGTTGTGTGTGTACCCTGTGTTTGTCTCTTTGGTGTCTGTGTCCCTGTTCCAGCGTATATATTTGTGTGTGTCACTATGAGTGATCCCCAACCCCCTTCAACTTCTCCCCCCCCCCCCCACCCACTAGCATCCTCCGCCCAGCAGGCCCGTCTGCAGGCCCCCCCTCTGTGAGACAACCCCCCCCCCCTCCCAGCCCTACCTGAGCCTCCATGGCATCAACCACCCCTCAAAACCAACACCCCCCAGGCCCTACCTACCGGCAACCTCTGCAGGGCTCGAGGCATCAGCCCCCCCGGCCCTAACTGAGCATCTGAGGCACTCATCCCCCCGACCTAACTGAGCCTCCAGGCATCAGCCACCCCCCCCCCCCGCTCCCCAACCAACATTTCCCCCCCACCCCTGACCCTACCTACCGGCATACTCTGCACCACGGTCGATTGACTGCCCTTCCCCACGGGCCGATTTTATCCAGATGTCCTTTATTTTGTGGTAATGTTGTAGCACTACTACTAATACCCCAGGTTCAGCAGATATGGAGTGTGTGATTTCCCACTTGGTGCATACATAGCGTTGCCAGACGTCCCCTATATATGCGATTGTCACTTTTTTCAATTAGGGGGTCGTGAGGATTAGAAGGGAAGAGGGGGGCCGTGAGGATTAGAAGGGAAGAGGGGGGCCGTGAGAAGGTATAGGAAGGGGGGTCCGTGAGAAGGTAGAGGGGAAGAGGGGCCGTGACAGTGGAGGGAAAAGGGTGGACGTGAGAAGGTGAGAGGAAAAGGGGGACGTGATTAAGGTAGAGGGACTCGTGACGTGAGAGTTGGAGGGAAAAGGGGACGTAGAAGTGTGAGGAAGAGGGGCCGTGAAGGTGGATTAGGAAAGGGGGACTTTAGAGAGGTGGAGGGTAAGTAGGGGCCGTAGGGTGGAGGGAAGAGGGGGGCCGTGAGAAGGTAGAGGGAAGAGGGGGGCCGTGAGAAGGTAGAGGGAAGAGGGGGGCCGTGACGAGGTGGAGGGAAAAGGGGGGACTTGAGAAGGTAGAGGGAAGAGGGGGCCGTGACGAGGTGGAGGGAAAAGGGGGGACGTGAGAAGATGGAGGGAAAAGGGGGGCCGTGAGAAGGTAGAGGGAAGAGGGGGCCATGAGGAGGTGGAGGGAAAAGGGGGGCCGTGAGGAGGGGGGAGGGGGGGGGAGAGGGGGTGGGGGGGAGGGGGGGGGCGGGGGGGGGAGGGTAGAGGGGGGCCATGAGGAGGAGGACTGTAAGGAGGAGGGCGGCTATAAGGAGGTGGAGGGAGGTGGGCTCCTCCAGGGCGAGAAGAAGGACAGAAGGGTAAAATTCAGTATAGGGCGCTAAGCTGTAGCATCATTTAGTGAATCTCGGTATAGGTGTCTTGGGTACATAAGAAGGTGGGATATGCTTTTGTGTAATTTCTGGAAAATAAATATAGCCACTGTGATGATCACAAAGTACACAGCCATTCCTGATTACCATACATTTGGTTCATAAGTTATTTCAATCAGAAATTGAATGTATTTAACCACATCAGAACATCCCCACAAACACTGCTCTTCAGTAAAGTCCATTCAGCTTTGGCAACAACACATGTAATAAAGGTCAGGCACACCCTTAAAAACATACAGTAGCTTTTCTGTCAACATGTGTACTCTGCATATTCCATCCATCTGCTAACTTCAACGTAGGCCTACAATGTATAGCCTGAAAAATGACTGCCCAATCGCCAATTTGTTGCAAGACCAGAAATAACCTTCAAAGACTCTTTACAAACATAATACAAGAAAGCTGTCACCAAAGATTAAATATGGAGGGTACACCAGAATGGATTATAGGTTCACTAATTGTAGAGCATAGAAAAAAAGCGAAAAACATCTATGTATATTATTATAATAATCTAGTCCTTGTCTCTCCCACTGATGATATTGTTTTGTATATACAGTAGACATGCTTGTTGGAGCAACTCATTTTTTCTGCACTATCGCAACTGGACTAACACGGCTATTTCCATTATATATATATATATATATATATATATATATATATATATATATATAAATAGATATATATATATAATTATGTTTGTCTATGTGTCTCGTGTTTGTCTGCGTGTCTCATAATGTACGACTCAGTAATAGTGACAGGGGCTGGCTGGTAAATTTTAGCCCGGGAGGCAAGCCCAACCAACTGGCCCAGGAACCAGACAGCTTACACACCAAACATACAGTAGATGCACCCTACACACATGTACACACCAGTAATAAGCAAGCTCCGTACACATGCAAACACACAATAAACAAAGACACCAGATATACATACCATACACACACATCAGAAACACATAACACAATAACAGACCAAATACACACATCAGATGCACGCAGCATGCATGAACAAACAATATATAAATACATGCACACACAGATGCGGTATACAAAAATTGAAGAAAAAAAACTTACATAGCTGACGCACTCGCCTGAAGAGACTCGATGTTTGGGGATTTGGCGCTTTGTCAAGCCTACTACCCCTGTGATATTGTGTACCTTATAAAGGTGCTGTGCCCCTCTTCTTAATGTGCTGCACCTGTAGACGTCCGCCATTACTACGTATGACGTCTGACACTAAAGCGTCATGACGTCATCACGGTACTAGTGTTTGTAAGTAGTCATGGCAACCATACCGAAATGATGTTGCCATGAAATAATAACCCAGAGACTTTTTTCTTTTTACAGGTTTTTAATTACATATTTAACTCTCTTACCTTCTCCGGCGGCATCTCTCAATGCATGGTTCAGTCAAGATGGCTCTGCGACATCTAACGGTATTGTGCTGCCATGACAACAGGACGGCACGGTGCCATGCGACATCACATTGCCATGACAATGGGACACCCTGCAGCGTTGCCATGATAATGTGAAGTCACATGGTGCCGCAACGTCACATGACGTCCCATTGTCATGGCAAAGCAATGCCATTTGACGAGACCATGCAGGGGATGGTTCTGCCGCCGCCGAAGGTATGAGCCGAGGCCCTGCACCAAGCATTCCAGCCGGCCCTGCAGTAACCCGGAGATTTCATATCTCAACCCGTAGCTCGCAGATACCTAGCCGAGACCCGTAGTCTCCAGGTCAAACCCTGAGTGGTGGCAACCCGGGTGCACACCCTATGGGAACCTAAGTATACTCTTGGAATCTTATGTTGACCTATTGTTTGTGAATGCCATGGATATCTTCAGTTGTATTGTGTGTGAATATATATATATATATATATATATACGGAAGATCCCAGGGGTGAAGAAAGCGGATATGGGGCTACTGTAAGGAATCGGGGCATCCCTCCTTACCTGTAAGATCTCAAACCTCCGCTTTGGCACCAGCGTGTGCGCGTAGCCCCGCTCTGCTTACAGAGCGCGCAAGCAACTCTTCTAGAGTGCATGGAGCTTAGCTCCGACCCCTCGGCCGCGAGAGAGCACACGTGATGAAGTGCACCGTTCCCCAGCTGCGTGGCAAGTACTCGTTTAGCTGACTTGTCTCCTGCAGCCAATCCTTGCCTCCGCAGAGGCCCCACCTCCGCTCCGCCTCCTTTGCTACTGGTTCCTGTGTGCTACATAAACCCTGCAGTTCCTCTCATACCTTGCTGAGCATAACTTGTTGTAGCCTTGAACTCCTACGTCTGTTGTGCCTTGCTCCTTGTCCTGTGTTCTCTTGCAGTTTGACTCTTCGTGTACCGACCCGGCTTGACCTTGGAACCCCTCTGGATATTGACCCCGGCTTACCCTCGACTCTGCGAACCTCTCCAGCCCCAGACCACGGCTATACGGACTTTGACTATTCTGAACTCTCCATTCCAAGACCTTGGCAAGTATCTGGACTAACCCACTCTCTCCAACCCAAACCCGGCTACGTTTGACAATCCGCCTGCCAGGCAAGCTTCCGCTGCTGTAGGTGCGTGGTTTGCTACTTCCCCACCTCAGTACTGGGATCCTCTCTTGCTCGTGGGCAGCGTAAGCGTTACAGCTACAATGCAAAAGCTACATTAAAAACAGCTTTATTAATGAGGTGACAGCATGGCGTGAGCAGGGTGGATCACTCTAACGCGCTTCGGCGCTTTTTGAAAGACTCTTTGAAAAAGCGCCGAAGTGTCCGAAACGTGTTAGGCCTCGTCCAGGGTGGGTAGAGGCGCGCTGGCGCTCCAGCGCTGCGCCCTGCTCGGCCGTGCTTTTCCTGGCCGGCTAGGTGCGCGCTCGTCTGGGGGTGCGGCCTCTACGTTACAGAGCTGGTTCGCCCTCATGGGCGAACCGCTCACGTGACTGCGAGCGGCAAATTCTAATTTGCTCGCTCGGCAAGCGGCTGTGCATCGAGCAGGCGCGCCTGCCCGCTCACGCGGACTCGTGCATTGTCGCAATGTGTCTACCGTGAGCGTGCGTGCCCGCTCAGCGCCACCCTGGACAAGCCCTTAGAGTGATCCGCCCTGCTCACGTCATGCTGAAACCTCATTAAAAAAGCTGCTTTTAATGTAGCTTTTGCATTGTAGCCGCATACTTTTGTAGCTTTTGCATTGTGCTCTGCTTTCTTCACCCCTTGGATCTTCCGTATGACGCTACCTGCGTGAAGAACGCACCAGATTTGGACAAGCATCAGACTGTGAGTAACTGCAATGTCATTATCATTGGACTTTACAGACAAGTGTACATATCCGTATATCAGGCTCTAGGGTGGGTTGTCCACATAGGTAGAGAACAAGCCAAGCCATTCACAGTCATTGACTCCATTATCTACCGGAGGACTTTATATATACACCACATAAATCTTGAGCTCATATTTACTTATGAATTAAACATTATACTCACTGATGCACATTCATGGTCCCACTACAAGCAAGTTTATTATTTCAAAGGAGATACTGTATATATTGCTCTTCTTTATTCAGGATCCGGAGCACTGATAACAAGAACTTTGTTCTACATACATACATGAATACATGAATACATACATGAATACATGAATACATACATGAATACATACATACATACATACATAGTGAATGTGGAAGATTGAGAAAGGAGGAGGGGAGTTCTGTGTTAGGAGTTAGTATGATGATGAGTATGTGAGGAAGAATGTGGATTGTGTAGTGGATTGCGAGTGTGGTGGGTATGGATGCGTCTGAGTGAAGAGAGGGACGAGTGAGGTTTGATGGGCAGGACCGCCCAGAGATTTAAAAAAATCCTTCAGGGGTGCCCCTGCTCAAAGAAGGTTACAAACCACTGGTGCATAGTATGGTAATCAGCAGGCATAACGGCTTTCAAAAACAGAAAATATGCTTCCTTCTGAACAGAATATTTCCACTGAAGGAACAGTATGTTTTGCTATCAATTACTAAAATGCCATGAGGGAAACCTTGTCATTTGGTACATAATTCTGAGATATGTGATCTAGGCAGTGTGTGTGTGTACACGTGCAGAAATATGCCACACACAAACATACATGCCAGTGTTTTATTTTTAAAAACAACACAATTGTTAAGTGCAAGTAAGGAACTCATGTTCAACAGTGAAGAATACAGCTGCAATTCGAAAGCTGCACTGACCAGGCTGTGTTTTGTGTGGGATTTTTTAATGTTGCAAAAAATGCTTCTTTTTAAATCAAACACTGTGTGTGTGTGGGGGGGGGGGGGGGGGGGGGGAGAGAATGTAATACAGCTAATGTCTGTACTGAGTGAATCTATTTATACTTTCTGATACCAGGAACAGCTGTCCCTTCTAGCTGCAAAGATAATATTGATATAAATGATCTATTTATCATTAAATGAAGCAGACCTTACTTCCAGGTTTCAGGCTGTGAGCTTCAGCAAGTACTGTTACAGCAAACAAGTGTAACGCTCTTTTATTCCCTCTATATGATATATATGTATATCGAGGGTGGGGGCCTGAGCACGGCTCCACCAGACTATCTCGCTGTAACAGTGTCGTAAAATCAGGCAATGTCACCAGACACGTGCATTGTGGGTTAACCTTTCTTTTATATATGAGATGGGAATAAGAGCCAGACTATCCTCCATGTCTAACGGGTGAGAGGCCACCACCCTCTAGCTGTACCAGTTTGCAAACACAGTTTATCCAACAATAATTCTCCCCCTCGCCCCCTTTACCAGCACTTGCGCAATGTCCCAGTAGTCCCTGCGATATCCCTAGAGCCCCAGTTACTGGGTAGCACCAACTTGTGCTGAAAAACGTTGCAGGCCTATGTTGTGTCAAACGGAGGGGGGCCAGCTATTTATATGCTGGGATCCCCATAAGCAATTGTGCTTGGCAAGGTTGCTGCCTTGTCTCGGGTTACTCACGCTTCTCCTCCCCTTTATTGGCTCAGGGAAGTCCGGTTCCGTGAGGAGCAGCCAATAAGGTGTTGTGTACTGCTGGCGAATCTGTCCCTCATCAGATTCAATCTCACCCACCCCAGTGTACATCTGCGTTGCCGCCCCAAAGTTCACCGCCTGATTCGCCCCCCCCCCCCCAAGAACTGCTCCCCTCTGCACAGGACCAGCGTGCTAAGGGTTATTAACATGTGCTTGTTCTTTGTGGAATCGGCAACCCCACCCACTGGAATGTTAATGAGCCAAGGAGACACAAAGAAAGATCTTTTTGTTCACAGATGCATCAGATTCAATCTCACCCACCCCAGTGTACATCTGCGTTGCCCCAAAGGCGCGCAGCGAAAGGGTTTGTGCCGTTTGTTGATGTTAAATTGATGTTAAAGCTTCTCTATTTCTATCTGAAACTCATAAGCCCTTTATCCCCTGTACCCAATTTTCCAACTCCATCTGTCCATGAAATGTCTGTGAATTTACTGTATAACCCTGTTCTTTTAATGTAATCATGTATTTTTTTATAACTCTATGCCCAGGACATACTTGAAAACGAGAGGCAACTCTCAATGTATTACTTCCTGGTAAATTATTTTTATAAATAAATAAATAAAATAAATAAACAGGGGTAGCACGAAAGGCTGTCTGTCTAGCGTTCCATGTGTCATCCACGCCCTGCGGTTAGGATTACTTAGTGACTCCTTCTCTGGGTAAAGTCTTGTCTCTTTCTTACTCGAGCCAAATCCACACACCTTGCTCTCCGTGGCCGACTGACTTCTTCCTGGTCCATGACCTTTCTCCTTCCTGACCCCCAGCCATTGGTCAGTAGCATGTCCATCAATGTGCTGAGGGCTGTAATTGTTCGAACGACCCGTATACCAACAAACATGCTCTGGGATGCTACACAAGTTACATGTGCAATCCTGTCTGCTCTGGATCTTATTTGTACATGTGCTAATAAAAGTGATCTCAAATCCCAGGGCAATATTCTTTACAAAAATAGGTAGTTTAATTTCAGATTACAAGCAGCGGTCCCATCCCCACCCCACCAGTATGTATGTAACACCCTTTCCCTACCCCCTAGGGAAATAGCTGATATTGTGTTACGGTGCTAACCTGTTAGGCTTACAGAAGGCCTAAGCCTCCGCTCCTGGGGAGCATGGGGTGGCTGGTGCAGGACCTCCACCCGTGAGGATCCCTGCGTTGGCGGGATAGCCCCTCATGGGAACCGGTATACCTATATTGTATACCTCCAATAACCACAATCCACACAATGTATATACAACACTATTTACTATGGTCCATAGCATTCTCCACAATACAGTATACACACACAATAATAACCAGCAGGTAACAATAACAGTAATTGTCCCACACAGTACGGATGGTGCCCTAGTCACCTAGTACCCGGTGTCCGGCAGAACAATCCCCACCCAAGGATATATGTGAGGACATTGCTACCCTCCCACGTGTAGTGTTGGTGCATGTGGGTACCTTCCTGGGTACTCAGGTGCACCAGGGTATTCCTTTAGACAGGCCGCATCTGTGAACCCACGATGAAGGCCTCCAACAATCCCCTCTCGCCTTACTTCCGGTAGCACTGCGCGGCCGTTTCACCAGGTCTGGGGAATCCTCCACTGCGGTACCGTCTGCTTTGCCGGTTCTTACACACACACACACACTAAGGGGCAGGTCTCTTACTACTGGGCAGCCCCACAATATTCAACTACGGTGTAAGGGAACTAGCTGGGGCCTAAGGGAAAAAGGTCTGGCCTAGGCCAGAGGGCTTGACTAGCTCCCTGGACACTACCTCTCCCTTCGCCGCCTCCGTCAGGACTGAGCACGCCGCCTCCAGTCGGCGGAGGAAATCCTGAACAGCCAGGACATCCTCCTCCTGCAGTGCCAAACCCAAGATGGCTGCTACCTTACACACAGTCCATATGTATGCGGCTGCGCCAATCACAACATGGCCGACGCAACTCACACAAACCCTTACGAGCGACAGGACCAATGCCAGGGATGAGGCAAGGGAGGGTACCCTGCTACATATATATTTTGTAACCTTACAGTACATGCACAGTGGGAACCGCTGCTCAGACTTACCACCAAAAGACCACCAGTTCTAAAGACATGAACCACCAATATCTAAAGATTAGGTACTGGGAAAGACTGTCAATGAATAAGAGAGGGATCCATAGAGCGACATTCCTCTCGTGGGCAAACTCTGGGGCAGTTCTGCTCTGGGAGGCACCACTCGATTTGCAGAAGTGCAGCTTTCATCTCTATAAACATGTATATGGGTATCTGAGCATTTATAAAAAGACACTGAATAAAAGCCTGTGCAGTTTAACTGCAGGGTATGTATATATATTTTGTATTTATATAGCGCCATTTATGTACATAGCGCTTCACAGCTGTAATACACATGACATAATACTATAACACATAGTGGGAATAAGCGCTTCAGACATGACTATAACAATAGGAAAGGGAGTCCCTGCCCCAAAGAGCTTACAATCCAAGTGGTAATTAGGGAGAACTTACAGAGACAGTAGGAGGGTTTTATGGTAAGTGCATCAGCAAGGGGTTAAGGTCAGTGCCTTTGAGGTGTATAGTATCAACCAGCGGAAATACACATATGCGCCGTTAAAGAGGTGTGTTTTTAGGTCGGTCTTAAAGGTGGATAGAGAGGGTGCTAGTCGGATATTGAGAGGAAGGAGATGCGAGAGGTGTGGGGCATTCAGTGATAAAGGTTTTAGGCGGGAGAGGGCTTTAGATACAAAGGGGGTAGACTAGATTATGCACTCATTGCCTAGTAAGTACGAGATGGCTAAAATTAGCCTCTGGCTTAATTAACTGCTAGATAGGTATATAGCAATCAGAGGTGATGGGCTAAAACCAAAAATAATACTGTTTTAATACATTATGATAAAAGTACACTCAAATATTTAAAATCGTAATACACAGTAGAATCCTCGTAGTGGAGTCCTAAGAACCCTAGGTAAGTATGTATAGTATTGTTGTTCCTTAATAGGTATAGGTATAGGGTCCTTTAAAGCTGCAGACATGCACAGGATAATAACACCATGAAAAAGACCTGTATAGTAGCAACAACAAAAATCACTCTATTAGCACTGTTGTAATCAAACGTATGGTGGTGAAATGCAGACTGCTACTACACGACTCACACGAAACACGGCTTGTATATGGGCTTAATGGGCATGATATCTATGTCCTGAATAGTTATGTCTTTGTCTGTCTAAACCGCTGAGTGTCCTAGCTATTTGCTGTCTGGAACCATTGTAATCATGATTGGAGATTTTGGTGTTAGCAGTTAAAAAATGACTGTGCTAATATAGCAGGCTATATTGATAGCTTTATTCACTGCCATACACATCAGAGTGTTCCAGTTCACTTGAGACATCAGGGAGACAATATAGCATTTAGAGTGGATACCTTTGTATCAGGGTTCAGAGCACCATAATTTGGTTGACATATTCACTTTGCATTGCAATTATGTTACACAGAGCTGTGAATGTATGATGCTTATTTATTTAACCCCTTCATTCATGCTATCCCTGGCATTAACTATTCACCACCATACGTTTGATTACAACAGTGCTAATAGAGTGATTTTTGTTGTTGCTATTATACAGGTCTTTTTCATGGTGTTATTATCCTGTGCATGTCTGCAGCTTTAAAGGACCCTATACCTATTAAGGAACAGCAATACTATACATACTTACCTAGGGTTCTTAGGACTCCACTACGAGGATTCTATATTACAATTTTAAATATTTGAGTGTACTATTATCATAATGTATTAAAACGTTATTATTTTTGGTTTTAGCCCATCACCTCTGATTGCTATATACCTATCTAGCAGTTAATTAAGCCAGAGGCTAATTTTAGCCATCTCGTACTTACTAGGCAATGAGTGCATAATCTAGGGGTGCCTTATGACCCTATCTCTTTGGGCTTTTGGTTTTGTTGTTAACTCTTACCCTTTGCACCTGCCTTTCTAGGACCCTTTACATAGGTGAGCAGTCTGATTCATCAGTTTATTTAGTCTTGAAATAGTAAGTAAAGTCCTGAGGTGAATTAGAGGGAGAAAGACTGGTGGTGGTCTGGGTAGAGAGTCAAAGACAGAGAAGTGTCTGCGTGGGTTAGACTTGTGAGTAACCAGCACCTCCCATGCTCTTCTATACCTGATCACCAACTAGTGTTAATGCTGTACGTGCATGGTTTTGGTGTATGGTGCATTCATTTAAACTTAATGACAGAGGAATCTACAATGCAATCCCACAAAAAAGGTTTCTGAAAAAACCACAGCAATTAACACATACACAGCACTTCCAGTTAAAAACACCCAATACAAGCAAAATCATGTATTGTACAGATGCCGCGGCTGTTATTGAAACACTTCACGCGGTGTATACCTCGGAATACCCATGTAATGGTGCATGATTTCTTCCAACCGTACCGCCTTAAGACGCGAGTGCAGGCGAGTACAGGAAATGGCATTTTAGTGTTCTGGTTTGTAAACACTGAAATTGACACAGTAGCACAGTACTGTACGCATTACAATTCATCCGTTTCATTGCATTTCATTGCACACAAAGAAACGGAATCCATGAAATTCAAACAAAGCAACCGCGATAAACACAGATCTGCCTGGTTTGATTGGCCACGTTAATGCCGCGTGGAACACGAAAACGGCTCAGTGATTTGTTCGAATAACGGCCGCTGCATCTGTACCTTCACTGTGTATTTTAATTCTTGTTTTGAAAAAAAAGCATGATCTGACAAACAGATTTGATCCCACATATATCTTCTGAATTAGGAATAATGAGGGTATGTGCATATTTAATTGTGAACCTTCCTTAAGGCTATAAAAACTTAATTGTGGTCATTTTTGCACAGAAAATCTGGTTTACGTTGTGAGTGCAAAATGTATTCTGAAAATAGCAGTTGGTGTATGGGCGTTGTAAGGTTGTTGGTACAGTACATACGGTTTTGTCACTACGCTCTTTCCCAGGGTCCTCTTTAATAAAAATAACAGTCTCATGGGATTATCCTAACAAATCTGCTGCCATCAATAAAGGGAGAGAAGTGCGCGGGGCCTCTGTAAACCCCACGCCCCCCGCAGTCAGTCTCGCGCCCACCCTGTGGGGCGCGCCCCCCCAGTTTGTGCACCGCTGCTCTAGGAGAAAGATAACATCCACAGGCAAGTTAACTTATTCTCGGCTTGGCTTTGATTGAGCGCATGTACCATGTGATGCAAATCCGATATTGATTGTCTGGCAGAACATTGCAAAGAATGAAATGCTGAATCTATCACTTTCTCAGACTTACATATGGATCTATTTGCTATTGCATAGCATTTAATAACCTGTTTACATTATTAACTAAGACATGTGACATGATAAAACTTGAAAAATGAAATGTCCATCATTATCAAATTTGGTCTCAGGAAAGCCCTGTTCATCACTTATGGAAAACCAGGGTACCACGGAACACAGGTTGAAAACCACTGCTCAAGACGTTTAGTAATACTAAAGTGGTCCACGATAATAATAATAATAATAATAATAATAATAAACATCTTCCATACTGCGCTTGTATCCATGTGAAACATACTTTCAATATTTGCACAATTACATGGTCCCCAGCTGAAAGAACAAGGCACAGAAAAACAGTATTCATATATGTTAACAAACCAGTCATTCATTGTTCAAGGGTTAAATCTGATTTTATGCAGTAGGTATTTTAAAATAAATTATTCAAAGCTACAGAAGTTTGTATACACAGTAAATATAACCTGGTAGTAGGGGGTGTGTGCAAACAGGGATGTGCAAACAGACACAGGGCAGGCAACAATGACGCAATGCTTGCTTCCTCCCCTCAGGGCCAATCATCTTGCCTGTCTGACACCCCAATTTGCTACTGCTGCATCTTTTTGGGCTCATGTAAAGGCTCTTCTCTGCACTCACATTACACAGAGGATGCTGAAATAGCTAAGTGCACTTTTTTCACATGGAAATCCAACAAATTATACTGAATATGGGCATATTTTGGTGAAGTATTTTCAAGTTTCCAGATATAGTGAAAAATAGAGCAATAATTAACATAAAAACATTCTGCTTTTTAGTCCCCTCTCCAGAATGCTTTAATATTTATTTGAAGGGAGCCACTAGTTTATCGGACTGTCCTGTTTAAGGGAAATTACAGTCGGTTGATGGTCCTGACTTTTATGTTTGACCATTTAACTATTAACTCCAATCATTTTTAAGGTCTGTGGCAATGAGGGGTTGAAATTATATAGTACAGGGCACTAATAAGTGTTCTGGCTTCCTGTAAGAGATATGTGCAGAGGTATGCAAATGGAGACCGTTTTAGGGTGAAATTAATATAAGGCTTTATTATTCCTTTAACAATGTAAACACAAAACATAAAAGAAAAACCTGCTCCATTTTTGAGAATAACTAGACAGTACTGTATATGCCCTATCTAACTGGGTGGGTAGCTTGGCTACTTACCACCCCAAACAAACACACACACACACACACACACATATACATATTTATTTATTTTATTTATAAAATGTTTTACCAGGAAGTAATACATTGAGAGTTACCTCTCGTTTTCAAGTATGTCCTGGACATAGTTAATCTGACAAAATATATATATATACACAAACACATAACAGTCCAGCAAGAAAGTCTCTTATCTGTTTCTGTTGTTATTGCTGTAGAGGAAGTCCTCACTGTTCTCCTGGGTCAGCATCCTTGTGTGCTATGGCATCGGTGTGCAAACCGGCGGGGCGCGCCCGATCATTTCTAGAATTTGGGGGCGTGGCGGATACAGAGGCCCCGTGCTCTTCCCCACGGCATTTAAATTAAATGCCGTTTGAGGCGTGAGGTCTCTGTAACTCACTTACCTGTTCTCTGCCAGGTCTTTGGTGACGCGTCGCCATGGCATCGCGGTGTCAAATGATGCCGCCGGGTCATGTGATGTCTGGCGTTGGCAACATGCGTCAAATTACGCGGTGGGGTCACATGACGTCACATGACCCGCAATGTTATTTGACGCCGAGTCTTTGGAGGGGGGGGGGGCGAATGCTGCGGCTCCCTGGCAGGGGACGCAGCTCAAGAAGTTTGCGCACCCCTGTGCTATGGCACTTTCTGGGTCAAGGAACAGAGGTCTTGCTATCAGCATACAGTCCTTCTGTGTGCATCAAGCTATCATATTTTCCTCAGGTCAGCCCAGTTGTGGGCTAAGGAAAATCTCTGCAGTCCTCCTTCTCTTTCTCCTTATGTCAGCACAAATGTGAGCTAAGGAATCTTTCTCCTATTTCCAACAGGAGGCTTTTCTTACAGACATAATTGGCCAGGTGGAGTCTGGCTAATCGCCTGCTGCACTTAACCAGATGCCTGTTGGATTTTAGCGATACTTTCTTCAACAGGGATAAGTCCCTGTTACACTTCCCAAATTACATTTTTTTTTAGAATTAAAAATAAATAATAAAAATAATACGTAAATAAAGTAAAGATACTAAACCTTCAGTGCCAGAAGACATACAATATATTTGTTCTACAATCAGTCAGCATAGGGCTAAGTAAAAACTCTGGCATACAGTATATAGCAAGGCATATAGCTTGAACTGCTCACAATATTATCCTTGCAATATTACAGGAAGTGTATAAAAAATGTTACATATATCTGATTTGAGATATGTTAGCCTTAAATGAGGTATGTGGTTAAGTACACAAAATGCCCTTAGCGAGACAATTATAGTATTGAAGGCACTTGATCCATCTATAGCTGAAACATTTTAGTAAATAGAATAGCAAAACGATTTGTACGTACTGTGATGCCCACACCACGTTGCAGTCTCTTTTAGTCCCAATGTAAGGCAGAAAACACTGTAATTCTCTATATGGGGTTTATTTACAGGGATTAAATCATACACCAACAGGCCCACTGTCCCTTTAAGTCAAACAAATCATAAAATAAAATACCTATTCCCATTAGGGAAAGCTAACTACACCGTAGCTTTAGCCCTCACTACTTGGATGGCCAGCTAAGCTGGTTCCCACACCCAAAACATGCCCTGGCATAAGCAACCATGTACACAGTCTCTGTACACAACAATAAAGTGTTTTCCTGATCTGTTTGGAGCAGACGTCCCTGTTTCAGAACGGCCTTGAATCCTTTCCTCTTATGGGAACTCGGCTCCACGTGAGCTCAGAGAAACTCTCTTTTGTATGTCCACTGTCAGGACAGGACATCCCTGCTTCAGCACGGTGTATTATCTTTCCTGCTTTCCTCTGGGATTCAAACCCAGGCAGTCCCAGCAGACTCCGCCATCACCATCCAGCGGGTCCAATGAACTGTGCCTGCCTTACTTGCTGGGAAGCACTTCTCTATCCCCTTTTCTAGGACAGCAATCTCTCTCACTCTGACAGCTTCCTGTGTACTTTAAAAACACTTCCTTGTTCAGCCGGCTTAATTATGCAGCAGCTGCTGTTGAGTTCCCTAGGGAGATTAACTCTATGTGTTGAAAAAGTCTTATAGCTGCCCTATTAAAGGCACCTAGAGGACCGTGATGGTATCACAATACATTGTCATAAAGTAATTCAAACGCGAACCGCAGTTTTTGGAAAAACATGTTTTTACATATTGTGAACTGTATTGTGAATAGCTGAAGACTGGGAAAAGAGAGAATTTGCACCGCTACCGCCGCTGAAATGTATGTGTATGTATGTATGTGTGTGTGTGTATGTGTCAAAGTTGAATAAATAAAAATTATTTTTATTGTGCAACATGTTTTTTTTATTTAAAAAAATATTATTTAATACATTATTAACTCACACAAACTATACACACACATACACACACAGTACCTTCACTCACAGCATACACACAAAAAGCGTGTGTCACGTGCACGCGTGCCCGCACCTACTATAGGACAAGCCTCAGAGTGCACACTGCAGACAGGAGAGCAGAAGTTGCGCAGCGCCACCTAACGGCCGGAGGAGACATTGTGTGCTGCAGCGCCACCTAGCGGCCGGGAGGAGACATTGTGTGCTGCAGCGCCACCTAGCGGCCGGAGGAGACATTGTGTGCTGCAGCGCCACCTAGCGGCCGGAGGAGACATTGTGTGCTGCTGCCCCACCTCCTGTTTGCGCAGGACA
Source organism: Ascaphus truei (assembly GCA_036426205.1). NCBI lineage: Eukaryota > Metazoa > Chordata > Amphibia > Anura > Ascaphidae > Ascaphus > Ascaphus truei. Next base: position 92,853 of record WSYH01000249.1, on the reverse strand, counting down.
TTAAAAAAACTGCCGGGACGTCTGGTCACCCAATCAATGTATTTATCAATAATGGGTTTTTTCCCAGTAAGTTTTCGGCCTATTATCAACAAATCTTACTGATTTACTTTTCAGAGACTGACATTGTCTTTTTAAACAAAGTGAAAAAAATCATTTGAGTTTAGGTTGTCTGTGTCTTGATAGAGGCCGCGGCCACATAAAAGTTACATCACATTTTTTAATAAGTATATGAAAAGCATTGCAAAGATATATGCAAACTTATCTAAAACGATGTCAAATATGTATAACAAGAAAACAACGATTGATCTAAACAGGACAGATTATTAGCTGATATCGTGACTGCTATTAAAGAATATAGTTAATTATTTTGCACCTTAGTCTCCATTTTATGTCAACATTTTATATTTTACTTATAGGCAAAGTGGTAAAAGGGTTTGAACACACTGTGATAAAACATTAGAAGATATATGTTCTGTACAGAAAACAGCAAGCACATCTTGTAGGTGCAGCTTTTGCTATTCAGTAATGCCACATGAATTAATATATATATCTCAGTTAGGGTTGCCAGGTGGTTTTTCCAAAAATACTGGACACAATGGTGAAATGTGCATGCGCTCGAGACACACACACACACACACAAACACACACACCCTTCTAACCTCATTACGCTCCATGCTGTTTCCTCCTCTCCTTGGCCCCACCCCCAAGCTCCTGACACCTCCTACTGATTGGCTGCTGCTGGGTAATGTGGCCAATCACAATGGAGGAAGCTGCTCAGCCCCCTACCAACAACACTGCTCTCTCCCTGCTCAGGGAAATCCTGTGGCCCCCCAAGATGGTCACTATGTCCAGAGAGGTAATACCAGACACATACATGTCCAGTATTACCTCATTTTTTTACTGAACAGAGAGTCCCAAATACAGGAAAGTCCGGGTCCCCAAAAAGATAACACGGTCAGGATGCTAAATTCCTGCACAGGATAGCAGTCAAAGTATTGATGGTGCATTTAACATCTACAGTTAGCAGACTACTTGGACAATAGATTGACTAGAACATTCGAATTGTTGGGCCGCACCTGGAGGCAATGTGAATTTCGTACTGTGTATATTGCACCAGCATCAGAGTAAACTGCTTTAAAAAAAAAAAGTCATCTGCTTTCAGAAATATTGAAAACTAAGTTCACAAATAAGAAATGCATAGTCAATATTAGTTCATAGCTATCATTTAATTATTTAGTAAAATTGGAATGCAACAGTATACCACGCCTGCTTCTAAGTTCTCACTACAGTCATTAAAAGAAAGATTGGTTTAAGTGCTTCTTCCCACGAACACTACCAAAAGTTGGCAGTAAGACTGCTCCTAAAATACCTTGAATTTCAGTGAGAGAAAATCCCTCCAAGAATCCCGGCTGCGTGAAATAAAACAACATGACAGAATCAATTAAAGCAGAAATCCCACCTGGGAAATGTAAAAAAACTTTTTTTTTTAACGTAATTGTAACCAGAGTGCCTGCCGGTGCTGAACAGTACTATTTTTTTTTTTTTTTTGCTCAGGGGACCTCCTGTTTTCCAATATACTTTCCAGTTTACATACTGTATTTAAAGTCCCCTCCTGGGGAACCAATATGGCTGCCAAATCTCACAGGATCCGCGAGTTCCAATTGGGCAACACCGGATTTCCATGCTGTTTCCCCCACGAGGAGCGCCGGCACCAAAAAGTGTCATTATTATCGGGAACCGCAGGGTCCCTGATGCTGAAAATCGAGCACTTTTAGCACCAGACACCCCCCTCTGCTCCAATTATATATTTTTGTTTTTTGCAGGCTTGCTGCTTTAAGTCCAGTCTGATAATACCACAGCTCTCATCTAGGAGGGCGAGCCAATAAACACTAATAGTTAGACAAGCATAGAATTATGGGAGGGGAAGTCGCAACCACACACAACAGTAGATTTTGGGTATTATTTTTGAGGCGTGGGGAGGAATTGAGGTTGATAAAGTAGTTGTGATTTCCTTATAATAAAAAGTCTGAGAACAGCCTGAAGCCAACTATAAATTGTACAGCGGTCCAGAATATTGCTTCAGGCCTTACACCCATTGGGAACTATGTTAATAACAACTTTATTTCATATAGTGCTTTTCTTCCAATGGGATTCAAAGCGCTTCACAATTGCAGTATAGAGCTCAATACATCATTTTTTTACAGATACAGACCCTGCCCAGGGGATTTTACAATCTATGTTTTTGGTGCTGAAGCCCAGGGAGATAAAGTGACTTTCCCAAGATCACAAGGAGGTGACACCAGGAATTGAACCAGGTTCCCCTGGCATCAGTCAGTGTCTTTACTCATTGAGCCACTCCTCCATAACTAATTTTGGCAATCTCAACTTTAAAGTACAGTATTCCTTATTTTTTAATTAAGAACATGAGAATGAATTAAAAACTAATTTTGGCAATCTTAACATGAAGTGCAGTAGGCCTTATATTTAAATGAAGAAGAACATGAGAATGAAAGTCTCATCTATAACTAATAAATTCTAGCATAGTATAATTCTTACAGCTACGTTTCCTTTGCTATTGGCGTTTCACTAGTATAATTACCAAAGTGACAAAAAGCACAAAGCCTAAACTTACACAGTGGTGTTGTGGTTATAATGGGAGTTTTATTAAAGTGTTTGCAATAGTCCTCTTGTTCTCTCCCTTTCTGCTGATAAGGTATAGAATATAACAAATATGTCAATGCAAAGTTACTTGTGATGTAGCATGGGGAGTACAAGCCAAGTTTCCCTAGTCACAGATTGGAGGGACTGCAGGTACAAAGAGTACTTTATTTACTGAAGAGATCCTTTCATCTCAGTCTAGTGAGCAATAAAAGCACTCTCATACACCACACATTTCTCTATTGATTATTGCAGTCTTAGCAGGCAGCTATAAGCCTATTTTAAGGTGCGTTTTGGAATGTACACGTGTGGTTATGCTTATGCTACTGTCAGAAGTGTGATGTGTCACGTGATTTGTGCATTGTCAGAAAAGCTTTTCAATATCCAGTGACTGTTTGCTATGGAATGCCCTGTAATACCCCTTCCAACGTTAACTTTCAAGCAGTGTCTTTTTATTATAGTTTACCAACCTTCTCCAAAATCCGACTCAATACTCACACATCAAACCACGGTACTGAGGAAGAACACCACACTCACAGCACAAGCAGACAAGCTTACAGTATCTTCATTTTATATTGAAAATCACCACTCCCAGCTGAGCTCTGACATACTGCAGCACTAAGATAAACCCAAGGCAGACTTCTCAAACTGCTGCAGTCAAAATCCTACAAATGTTACTTTCACAGGCTTCTAGTGTTCATTAGCACTAGACAGTGGTTACAATTATTTTTTTGTTTTTTTTAAGTACTGGTACTGCGAATTATTTAATTAACAGAACTATATGTATTAAATATTGAGGCCAAGCTCTCTGGCTGTATTTTAGAAAGTAAGAAAATAGAAAGGGTAAGAGGAATTGCAAGTATATTAAAAAATAAATAAAAGTGGTGGTACAAATTACAAAGTTGTGGTCCTCCGTGGTAACCCTAGTACCATCACACCTCAAACACTGGCATCAGGGTCAAATGTTAAGACATTTGTCAATCAACTCCTGATGTTTCACACGTTTCTGTAAGGCCGATAAGCTTATGGCAACTCAGTGCTGGCATTTTTTTTTTACGCACAAGAAAAAGAAATAATAAAATCAAAAACCCAGTGGGCGCAGATATTGATAAATCCCATTATAATACTGTATTGGCTTGTTTTACAGGCAATAATGCAAATGTAAATTGTTTTCGGCAGTGCATGGTACATGGCTCTCTCTACAGTACTGCTGTACTGCCACTGGGTCCCTTATTGACAAGTGACATGCTCTGTCCCATTCACACCTCACCCTGATCCCAAGTGATCCACCAGCAGATAAAACCATCTCCTCACCCTGCAATGCAACACTAAATAAAGCTTAATTTGGCTTCCACCTTAATATTTTTGCTGCTGGATGGACCCATTAGCTATCAGAATAAATTAATATGCATATGAACCTAACCAACTAACCATCAGAGCAAAATTATACTGTACACAGTATATGTATACAATTATATAGGCGTTAGGAGCTTGATAAAGGGCCATGTAAGCCTGAAACGTCGCACATTTTAATCTTTTCTGTTTTGGATGGAATAAATGTATTACTTTATTGAAGCTTTCTCAAGGGTGTGTGGTGTGTGTGTGTGTGTGGTGTGGTGGTTGTGGGTGTGTGTGTGTGTGTGTGTATGTAATGAATATATATTATACATACATACATACAACATACATACATACATACATAATATATATATATATATATATATATATATATCTATATTTATAATATTATAGTGGCACTGTGTGCTTATTTGCATGTCATTTCCCAGAATCCCTTGCTGCAGTGGAAGTGCTGTGTGCTGGGTGATAATGGTGAAAGGCGGGGTTGCAGACCTGCCTAAGACATGCAGATGAGCATACAGTTGTATTTACATTTATATATATATAAAGAGAGAAATTGTAGTAATGATGCACTCACAGGACTCCTTAGCTGCAGTTATGGAATCCTGTGAGTGAATTGTTACTACATTTTTTCTGCAATTAACCTCTGCAAGAAGCACACAGACAAGTGATTATTGGAACCGTGAGTGCGCGCGCGCGCGCACACACACACACACACACACACACACACACACACACACACACACACAGTGCATAAACACATATAAGTTGCATACATAAGAAATATACATATAAACCCACATTGAGAGAGAGATATATAGAGAGAAAGAGGTATGTATGTATGTACTTATGTATGCTCCACCACACTTACTTTAGAAATTCACTCGGCACACGCCCCCCTCCTGTGGCAGAGATACGAAGCTGCCAGCTAGAAAGTTTAGCCATACTAGCTTTCCAACCTCCAGCTTGGTATTGGGTCACATGCTTCTTCACAGCGTCTGGCACCCCTACATCTGTCAAAATACCCCTTCTACAGGTACATCTGTCAGAAATGCCCCTTCCGCTTGGTGCGTGTGTGAATGGGAACATGCAGTGAAGCCAACTCACCTCGCAGAGCTGCTGCTGCTGCTGCTGAAGTCCTGCAGATGGACTGGATGCTCCTGGGAGTAGCTCTGTCTGTGTTGTCATTGACTGTGTTTACAGTAGCCTTCATGATCACTGCCCGACCCCTTTTTCTTCCCTTCTCTCCAGTCTCACTGATCTGCTCTCCTCCTCCTCCCACCACTGCCTGACATCATTCAGTTTTCTTCCTCTGGCAGACACACACACACACACACACAGTACATACACTCACCCGCCCACTCCATTTCCAAACATTGGTTGCCTTGCTTCCCCAGGCTGTAAAACCAGTCAGACGCCCAGGAATGTTCCCTGCAGCTATCAGGGGTGGAGATGAGGGAGAGGCAGGTGGCAAAGGAGGAGTGCTTAAGTTTATCAGTCTCCTGTACTGACTAGGAATTGGGATATCCCATTTTTAATAGGGCTTCTAATATCAATGTTGTTATATGTACAATGCAGATTCATGCAATAAAATACAAAGAAAAGAACTGATTTATTTGCTGGGGTTTTTTTTGTGCTGATTCACACCAGTTACATAATTCAAGTGCAAGATATTGACAAACTTTGCTTTCTGGTAGTGCCTGCCTGTGAGACAATAGCATTGATTTTTGTTGTTAACCATCTACGATACTCTACTGCAAGCATGTCAAAGGCTAACACGGGCCAAATAAACAAGGTTTCAGTTTATGTGGGCCGCAAAAAAACAAGAACTCCAGGTACCTAATTCCCGCAATGCTATATTTTGGAGGGGAGGTGTTCCCCCGAAAACAAATACATTGCCGGCGTCTTTTGCGCTTATAGTGCACGCGACGGAGAAAGAGCAACGTCGCCATCACGAAAACCTGAAGCCGGCACGTGACGACCCTTGAACAAATCAAATTGCCGGAATCCCGTGACCCCGCCGCCCGGCGAAACATAACTTTTGCCGGTGGCGACGGGTGACGTCACCCGCCATGTCGCCGTCGCCAACGACGGCACTATAGGCACGGCCTTAGGGGGGATTCCTATGTCTTCTGTGTGAAGCTTGAGTCAGATCTGGAAGAAAGCAGTATAGGTTCTCACAGTTTAGGTATAGGGCAGTTAAGATATACAGGGTAAATAAAATATCCAGAGAGTGAGAGACAGGGTGACAGAGACAGGGGGGTGTCAGAGACGGGGGTGACAGAGAGTGAGACAGAGACAGGGAGTGAGGAGAGAGAGAGGGTGAGGAGAGAGACAGGGTGAGGAGAGAGAGGGTGAGGAGAGAGAGAGTGAGGAGAGAGGGTGAGGAGAGAGAGAGTGAGGAGAGAGAGGGTGAGGAGAGACAGAAAGGGTGAGGAGAGAGAGAGACAGAGAGGGTGAGGAGAGACAGAGAGGGTGAGGAGAGACAGAGAGACAGAGAGGTTGAGGAGAGACAGAGAGGGTGAGTGGGGGAGGGGGTGACTGGGTGAGGCCAGGTGGGTGGCAGGGGGGGCCGCTGCAGCCATGGGGAGTGCAGGAGGCGGCATGGTGAGGCAGATGGGGTGCGGGGGGGCCGCTGGAGCCATGGGGAGTGCAGGGGGCGGCATGGTGAGGCAGATGGGGTGCGGAAGACAGAGGGAGCACTTACTTCTTCACGGAAGATCACCAGGGAAAATGGCCCATCGTGATGCGCGTGGTGCTCATATGGAGCCTGGCTGCACGCACACAAAAAATCCTGTGAGCGCGCGCCAATCACAAAGCAGGTAAGGGGACTTTTTTTTTCAGCGCGCGAGCAAAGAACAGTGTGCGCTGCTTGGGGCGGCTAAATCCAGTCGCCCGGAGCAAAGTCCAGTCGCCCACAGGCCTGTGGGCGACTGGATTTGTCGAACACTGGTTAAAGATATTCGTTGTAGGCCGCATGCGGCCCGCGGGCCACGAGTTTACATGCTTGCTCTACAAGCTCTGGTCTTACATGCACTATCATAGTGCACGTTCCTCAACTTGGGTATTTTGTCAGGAAAGTGACAAATCAGAGTGGTCTCTAGGTACTGTAATGTATTGGGACAACAAACGGGTTATGTTGAAAAGTCGCCAGCAAAACTAGGCTAAAAAAAGAAAAAATCATATTTATTAAATAAATATTTCTGTATTGCTTTAAGTGTGATATTTTTCTCGGATAAAACGGGTGCGATTTTTTTGCCCCACCTTTTGGGCCAGTTTTGCATCCAACATAGTTCTGGAAGTTCAATTCCTCAACGTGCATTTCTAGCCTACTTGTATTATATTACATCACTTTGCACTTCTTTAGGAAGTTCAATAGATGTTAACAAGGCACTTTTTATGATAGGATGTCTCTCTGTATCCTGTGTTCGTCTGCCATTGTTTTCCTTATCTCAGCTTCATAAAAACTACACATTGACTAAATATCTGTAGTTAATGTAATAAATTGAATAAAGCACCAATTATACACACACGCACGCACGCGAAACTGAAGTGGGTTCCCTAGTGCCTAACTGCCTCAGTTTTAGCAACACTTCTTCGTTGGTTAAGGAGATACTTAGGAGGCCATGTACAATATTAGGTGACAAAATATGCTTCAAATTGCATCAGTTTGCTCTAGGGGTCTCTGAATTTTGCCATGTGTCCCAGTACTCTGGAGAAAATAGGTAAATGCACATCAGATTTAGAGTATTCAAGTAACGCCGCGCTTATGTAGCAGGGTTCCCCCTGGGCCCCCTTACCATCGCTCAGTATCGGGGACCCCCACGGCATGTCGGTGAGCTGCTGGGGTGAGCACGTCGCCGGGGGTTCCCGGAGGTATCTGCTACATGGCGCCGCCATGTTTGTTATGTTCGCGCATGTGCGGAGGCTCGCGCATGCGCAGCAGAGTTGCGGCGGCTATTACATTGAGTGCGGATGGGCACAGGTGGTGCTCCATAGCGCAGGGTCTCCCCGAGTTCGCGCATGCGCAGTTGCAAGCGGTGGCCATTACAAAGTCGCGCATGCGCAAGGGAGATAGCGCACGCGGCCCCAATAACAAAGAAGTCCCGTGGGGACTACAATACCCAGCAGCCACTGGGGCTGCTATCCACGTGATGCCAGGGAGCCAATCGCGTGGCAGAGATCTCCTGCAGAGAGAGATACATTTGGCGCACTCAGGGCTTGCAAGGCAGTCGGTGCTGGGTCACACAGAGGGGAGGTTGAATGTGCAGGGAGGCACATAGACCCTGCACTAGGTCAGAGATCCCCCTTAGGCCCCAGCTAGGCCTCGACTACCCTCAGCTTGTGGCTGCTGCAGGGACCGCCCCTAGGATAGGGACAGGGTCCTGTAGAGCCAGCTTAAGTGATGGTTACAACCAGGAAGCGTAAATATCCTGGGCATGGTGATAAAGACTGGATCACACTCTGCAACTAGCAGAGATAGAGACATTCCAAAGGTGGATCACTCCAAGCGGGAGCCATCTACCGTAGAAGCGGATCACGACGTGGGATCATCCTTCTGGAGCAAGGGATCTCGTGTCCAGTTCATCTGCGCGTCTGGGTGTGGACACACCCGGCAGGTATTATATACCAAGTGCACCAACCCTCATCTCAAACTAGTGGGCAGCGCTGTCTCACAATTGGGTGGGAGGGGGACTTTTGGGACTCTCGGGTATATGGTGTGGGGTTATGGCCCTGTGAGGCCTAGTGTTACAGGGTGACACTATTGTTGTTATTATTATATTGTGTTCTTATCTGCATGCAGTAAACTGTTTAACCATAACTGGTGTATGTGTTTACTGTATGTGGGTCCTGTGTCAGGGGTTATTCTACACTCTAGAATCCTGCACAGGTGGAGGCGCTGTAAGTACCGTTCCAGAATACACCCCAGGTTCCCATCAGCGGAGGTTCAGGTATTGCACCACACCTGGTAATACATGTAGAATTCCCACACATGGTCCCTATCTGCGATTGGGGGGGGGAGGGGAGGGAAACTGTGTTACACTTATATAAGGACTAGAGATGGGAGAACCAGTCCAAATCAGTTTCCTGGAATTTCCTGAATTATTTAGACCAAATTTGTCCTGTCCCCCCCACCAATCGCGGATTGGGCAGTAACAAATCCGTGCGGATTAATCCAAATCTGCCATTGGATACAGACCGGACGAATTTTTAAGGTTCCGATCCGCAGATTCCCCAATCCGTGGCCAGATTGTTAAAAATCCACACATGGACGAATCTGCGGAGAGAGCGAGATATCCCGCCCGTGGACTAATCCATGTCCGGATTTTAAACAGTTCGGCCACGGATTTCAGATCGCTCTCTAAAATAAAATAAAAAATCCGAATCTGCGGATTTGCCTTTTTGAGTCTGATCCGTGGGAAATCTGCGGACAAAAATAACCGGACGATCCGGGGAGTATCCAAATATGCAAAAAAAAATGCCCATCTCTAATAAGAACAACATTTCTATTTACAAATGCAAACTTTGATACATATCTTTATAATATTGCGTCGAGCAACATTTTTCCTAACTTCCTCACCTGATCACTCAGTGACACAATTGGAAAAAAGATGGTTAAAAAAAATTGTGTCACTTTAAGTTATGTAAATATGTTCAAGTATATAGTTATGTGCAGTAAGGATGTCCTGTAAACGTTATAGTTTTCAGTTAGGGAATGTGCCCTTTACAGATAGTGTCCATAGTAATGAACTGAGATTGTTCTCTGACCAGAAGTGGACCAGACAAGTACTCACAGTAGAAACTCCGGAGTTGGATCTGGTCCATCAAAGAGTCCCTAGTGGAGCCCAATCCAATAGGTGAGGATGAGGTAGGTGGTGCACAGAGTGACGGGATACTCATCCCTGAAGATAGAGTGTACTCCCACAGACAGGTCATCAGTAAACTCCCGATCTCTTAAGTGTAACACCTTTCCGCCCCCTGCCCCCCCTAAGGGAGATCTGTAGCTACATGGTATGGTTGTGGTGCTGTGTAGCTCACCTGTGGTCTTCCAAGAGGCCTGAGTCTCCGCTGATGGTAGAGGGAGCAGCAACAAGACAGGCTTTTGGGTTCGTTGTTACAGCGTCTCCATCCTGCAGGGCTCTGCCAGAGGCAGGGAGTAGTCCCTACAGGAACCCTTCCAGTAACACTCAGGCAAGGAACAGTTCCCCATTTATTGGCAGGCCACTCCTGATCCTTCTTTCTTATGCAAGAGAGTACATTACACACAGCATACATGGAACACTTCCCTCGCAGCTTGCATGGCAATCCTCCCTGACTAGGCCCCTCTGGGGCTTGGGGCCCCTAAGGCTAGTTTCAACCCCGTTTCCCCTGATGGGGTAAGGTAGAAATATTGCCCAACTCCCTAAGGAGCAGGTTACACTGGAACTCACTAAATTTGATAGGGAGCCACCTTTTATACCAGGGGAGAGTCCCACACCTAAGCCCGGTAAAATGGGCAGCACTTCCCCCCTAGCACATGCTCCAACGGCTTCCAGACTGCACCAGGAAACAGTTACAAATTAACTCCTGACTAAAGGAAAGGAGGAGGGACTTAACTCTAACACTGTCGGCGCCTTACCAGGCCTTACAATGTCAGGGCCACGAAACACATAGCCAGGGGCACTAGGCTACATAAGTATAGAGGAAGAATGCCATAAACAGTAAAGGGATACTGATCCCCGAGAACAGAGTGTTCCCTAACCAGGATCCACCATATACATGGGCATTGAGGAGGCTATACAAGAGATTGCCAATCTAACATTACTAACGGACACAAGTATAAGTACCTCCCTAGTGGGGAATGAGGGCTACTAAGGGAAGAAGCACAAAGTAACTATATTGTTTGACACCAGTTAATGTGTATGTGAACTACCCTTGTATGTGGAGCATTATCAACAGATGTGAAGCTCTTTGTTTGTAATATAAAAGTTCCTGGCGCCTTTCATTATAACACCCTTCAAAAGTATGAGACACTGAGCACAGCCATGTAAGTCTATTATGTCTATTATAATAGTCTATTATGAAGTAAACACCTTAAGAGCCAGGCAAGGAGGGTTACACATGGTCTCAAAACTGGTCTGTATAGATCAATATTATAGTTTGAGTTAAAATAAAAGCATTGATTACAATATTGACTCAAAATGTTTACTTAGATGTTAAAATGTATACTCAGAACATGCATACATAGACTAACAAAGCTATACAACATTAGATATGGAAATAAAATGAATGAGATAAAATGAATGCATTATTTTCAGGGGCCTAGATTTAGGAGGAAGACATCTTGGATTTGTGGCTACTGTCCTAACACTGGAAGGGTCACACAGAATGGGTTATACACAATTCTGTGCTTGGTTTGCTAGATCATTTATCTGGTTACTGCTTCGAATTCACCCAGAGGTGTTTCGCTACACCACAGAAATTGGACAGGCTTGCTGTGTTTTTAAATATCACAAACCCAAGATGATATCTCCTGATATGTGTGGAAAAAAAGCAATAATATTTTTCAATGGTGTTTCATTGCATTCTCTTCTGTAAACAGCAATTACTGTACTTAAGTGCACATACACATTTGGAAGCATCTTAAAACGGTACAGCTTGCCTTTAATCCTTTTGTTTCGGTGCCAGAACAGAAAATGTCTGCCTGAGCACTTTAACACATGTAATTAAGACAGCAAACTGCAGGAGTTGGATAATCATCAGAAAATGGAATCCTTTGATCACTCTTGGAGTTTGACTTAAAGAAGGTCAAAATATCAAGGCATGGTCAGAGTGGTAAAACAACAACAATGCCCACCATCATGATTAGTTGAGGTTGTTGGACAGGTTCAGTGGAGACAATGGCACCCAATGTATACAAAGCAGAGTTGCCCAGGTATTCAATGGTAAATGGCTGTAGAAAGAGCCATAGAAATGACAAAACACTTTTTATTACTATTATTTTCTCTTTCTGTTCATCATAGATGTGTTAAGTTAATCAAAACGGTAACCTTGTGTTAGAGTGGTTAATAGTTAATCCCACCAACCCCAGCTCTTTGACTGAGTAATTATCACCTGAAGTGTCATTATTGATACAGTACATACTATGAATGTAAGTATTGTGGAAGTAGTCATGAGTCCAGACCAGGTGAGGAAAAGGGTAGGGCTTATTCTACATGACATACTAGCTTACAATACCAAGACAATCTAAACTTCCTCATGACGTTATTGTTTCTCAGTTCTTATATAGGAAATAACCAACAATGGTCTTTAATCTTCTTTTATACATTTGTATAAGTAAATTAAAATAGTTGAATGAGTATCTTTATCTTCAAATTTCATCCCAGAATGGATTGTAGTGGATTTCGGTTTTGCTTCTGAGTGTTCAGAAACAAGTACAGAATCAAAGCACGCTCTTTAGCATGTATTTAACATTAACAACGTTTAGGAATATGGATTGAGAAGAAAAGAGTAGTCTACGAAAAGGGGAAGTAAAATATAAGAAAGTAGGTGTAACCTCGTTAATACAGTTACGGCGACCCTCCCATGAAAATTACAATTAAAGTCAATGGGGATTTTTGTCCGAAAAAAGCCTGAACGCCCAGTTTGTATTATATAGAATTCTGTTTTGTATCCCAGGACATATTTGAAAACGAGGTTGATATCTCAGTATGTCCTTACTGATAAAACATTATTATAGACAAATAAAATATATAAAAATGTAATATTGTGTCAGTGAACAAATTAACTTAGCAGCAATTGTACTAGTAAACGATTAGTGGAGAGGTCATAGAGTTTAATACATGGGTTCTTCATCAGGTCCATGAGAGCTTCTGTGAGATAGTGCCCCAATTTGGCACTATTGCAGTTCAATAAATAACCCCCATAGCCTCTTGTGTTAATAAGTATGTTTCTCTCCATTTACTGTATCTTTAATTTTAAAGATGATACTGAAGGCATACATGGAATAATGTATATTGTAAGAATAACTTGGATGTTGGTCCAGCAATCTGAGAGAGGTAAAAATATAAATTGATTGAATGATTACACTTTTGTTGACCTTGATTTGAAGCTACCAGTCACTTGATAGTAGAGTGTTACGCCGGTGCTGCCCGCAGACCAGACTCGTCCCTTATACTGAGGTGGGGACGTATAAGTGCACGCACCCGCAGCAGAAGGAGTGTGACCGGAGTGTGGTGTTTTGGCGTTGCCAGGCCAGGTGTGAACAGGTGTAGAAATACTTGCCGGTACCGGTACTAAAGGAGCGAAGTGGTTGCCATTAGCCAAAGGTCGGGGAGAGAGAGATCCGGAAGGTCGAGGTCCAAGCTGAGGTCGAGGGATGGAAGAAGCTGCAGGGTCAAGAGGGAGCCGGGATCCAGAGACAGGTAAGCACGTCCGCCAAGCCGGGTCGTAACCTGAATGCACGAAGACAAAGGGAGAGCCAGAATAGACGTCTGTAGCAGAGACTATGTCGAGCGATGTGAGAGAGGCAGAATAGCCATTAAGTACTGTGTCTGACCAATGGTTAACGGAGGCAGGCCTGGAGGAGCCCTAGGAGCAGTCCAGGATTGGTTTCCATAATACGCTGCAATGTGATAAGGTTTAGGGTTAACTAGTAACCAGCGTGTGGGAGGGAGGTGTGGCTTCACTGCAAGGGCAGTGAATAAATTAGCTGGTGCTGGAATGTGTTCTGTAACAGCAGGGGATGCGCACGCAGAAGCAACGGCAGGCAGCCGAGCACCAGCCCCGCGCGGGGCAGCAGCAGCCCGACGGGGATGACGGGGAAGTCCCCTCAGCAGGGAGGCCGGGCGAGGAGGGAGCCGCACAGCCGCGGGAGCGGACAGAGGTGAGGGGAGGTCACGCTGCGACCGACGTGACCCCCGAGTCCTCACATAGAGAAAATGTTGCATGTAACTTATAACAAGATCACTGTTATACCCAGTTTAATAGAAACATTAGGATAAAGCATCCTGGAACAATTCCAATAGTCCTTAAGCCATTACAGCAGAAAAAAGTTAAACACAGAACAAATTGAAATAGCTTGCTGACAAAGCATTTATATTTTAAGCTTTTAACATACTAGACTATATTTAGCTTTCTCTCTGAGTGTCTAATGGTGACAAATAATATCTCAACCAGGGACTTGTTTTCCATGAAAAATATGGGCCTGTAAGTGTGTTCAGAGTACTGTAGTTGTAACTGGAAGTACAGCTAAGTATTAGCAGCATTTCTAAAGGAAATATGAAACACTCTATATTTGTTAAAATAGAGGTCACATAGCGTATTGACATGATCTAAATCTCCACTGTCTCCACTGGTGCATGGAGGAAGAACCTTGCTGGTGGACATTGGATCAGACAGTTTAGTCCAAACGCAACAACTGGTTTTGTAGGTTGTAAATACTGATGGTATCAGAACCTCTGGGTTAGTCAGATTTTAGCTGCTCTTTGCTGATGACTCTAAACTTCGAGAATGTGAAAAAGAACAATGGAATTTTGGAACAGTTGATTTAAAAAATGCTTGTCTGCGCTACACAGGCGTGCTGGTGTAAATTGTTCTGAAAAGAAAATACTAAGCTTTGCTGAGATATCTGATGGACAGATTTTTGCACATGTACGTTGCAGGCATTAATGCAATAAATATTGAATGCGTCAAGGAAACAACATGCGAGTCCCCATTCTTTACAATGACGCTGTATACGATACATTTTGTTAGCAGAACACATTGCATTAACGGCTGCGATAACATCTGCTACAGCTGTAAGTGTCCAAGCAAAACACATTAAATAAAATAACAATGCAACTGTCTTTATATTCTGAAGCCAGGGCACGTTGGTATGAATGGCTCCCGATAGCATTAACACAGTTCCCTTTTAAATCACTCCAAGTCCTGTAATATTTCCTCCACTTTATTGGGAAAAGGTAGCAGGGTACAGATACTTGTGGATGGTGTGTAGTGGTGATTATTAGTTAGAAACCGGTAAAAAGAGATGGCCTCACCAAGGGGGATAAACAGAGAAAGGTTCTTTACTCACTGTCTCCAGGGTTGAAAAGGAAGTGAGGTGCGGTGTGGGCAAAGGAATAGTCTAGGGGCAGACCATGTCTGAACAAACAGGAGGGGGGGCAGACTAGCCCATTCTGGTGAGGATCTCAGAAACTGCTGTAGCAGCTCACTGATTCCATGCTCGCAGGCAAGGAATGCAACATTGTTGCAAGCCACACAGGCACAGTATGTGTCTGCAGACTCCATGCAGCTGGGAATAAAATCTGACAGGCAGAAGCTGCAAAGGAGAGAGGGGGCTGAGTCAGAAATGTGGCTCTTGTTCCATAACACTTTAGTTGTGTGAAAACTGGCGAATGCTACAGTATGAGAAATCTGAACGGACAACAACATATGACCAAAAACTGGTGAAGGCTCATAGAAAATGCAGACATTGGGGGCTGTGTACTAAGCAGTGAGCTTTTGCGCCAGCGTGAATTTTTTTTTCACGTCCATTAAAAATTGAAGCCAGAGGCGCGATTCACTAAGAAGTTCAGCGCATTCTGGATCGGCCAAGCTCTAATCTGCCAGATCGTGCGTGCTTTTTTGGACCCCCTGCTATCAGCCTTAAAGTAGAGACTGTTAACGGTGGACAGGACTCCGCGACGTGTGAAGGGTTTTTCTTCGATGGCTACCTGGAACGTAAAGGTGTCTGTTTTAAGATTCCAGCTTATCCCCAGGCTCCGCTGCATGGGAGGCGTGTCGGTCCCCAGATCCAAATTCTTGAGATCTGGTGCTTGATCATCTGCGTGGAACGCCTTCATCACTGTGGCACTGTTGGAAGCTATTTTGTGCAACCTTAGGTTGGCCTTTGCTAACATCTTTTGTGTCCTCTTGAGTAGATCTACGGCTTCTTCTTCGGTGGGAACTGATTTTAATCCGTCGTCCACATAGAAGTCTCTTTCGACGAAGCTCCTGGCGTCTTTCCCGAACTCTGCTTCTCCGTCTTGGGCCGTTCTTCTGAGGCCGTAGGCTGCCACTGCAGGTGATGGGCTGTTCCCGAAGACATGTACTTTCATGCGGTACTCCGTGATTTCTTTTTCTATGTCGTCATCTTGGTACCACAGGAATCTTAGGTAGTTACGGTTGTCTTCTCGCACAAGGAAGCAGTGGAACATCTGTTGAATGTCTGCGGTTACGGCGATAGGTTCCTTGCGGAAGCGGATCAGCACTCCCAGAAGACTGTTTGTCAGATCCGGCCCGGTGAGGAGAACATCGTTTAGGGAGACTCCCTGATGCTGAGCGCTGGAGTCGAATACCACTCGGATTTGGCCAGGTTTCTGGGGGTGGTAGACGCCAAACGACGGGAGGTACCAGCATTCTTCGCCTTCTTTCAGTGGGGGCGCCGACTCTGCATGGCCACTGTGGAAGATTTTTTGCATGAAGGCCACAAAGTGTTCCTTGGTCTCCGGTTTCCTTTGTAGGTTACGGCGGAGCGAAGCGAGCCTAGACATAGCATGGTCTCTGTTGTTTGGGAGGCGTCTTCTTGGCGAGCGGAAAGGTAGTGGGGCCACCCAACTGCCCAATTCGTCCTTGAAGAGCTCCTTATCCATTAACCTCAAGAATTCTTTGTCTTCCATTGATGGCGCCTGTTTGTCGTCGTCCTTTGTGTTCTGGAACACTGTACTCCCTAGGTTGTTGGGGTATTTTCTTGCCACAGGCGCGTCTCCATAGTTCCTTTTGGTCTCGGTCTTCTCGTGGACCTGAAAGTGGTTCGGACACGGTTTGGAGTGGGACATACGACCGTTCTCCAACAAGTTCGTCCGTAGGGCGCCTACGTTGTCGGGTCCTCGTATCCTGTCTATGCATACTTCTCCCACTACCACCCATCCTAGATCGAGCCTTTGAGCGCTTGGGCCGTTGTGGTCCCCATTTCGCTGTTCACGGATCTTGTGTGCTCTCATGATGTCTCTGCCAAGTAGCAGCAGGATCTGGGCATCTTCGTCTAGTGGTGGGATATGATCGGCAATGGTTTTTAGATGGAGATGGTGTCGCGCCACGTCTGGCGTGGGGATCTCAGTCCTATCTTCTGCCATGTGATTGCACTCGATGAGTGTGGGAAGGGGCATGCTCACTTTGCCGTCTATTGAGCATATGGTGTAGCCATTCACTATTCTCCCTGTAGTCTCCATTCGCCCTGCGCACGTTCTGAGAGTGTAAGGAGAAGTACTGTCTTGTATGTTGAACATATCGAAGAATTCTGACCTGACCAGCGATCGGTTGCTCTGGTCGTCGATGATTGCATACATCCGTTTGGCTCTTTGGGGTTGTCCCTCTGGGTGCACTGCTACCAGACATATTTTAGAGCAAGATCTACCGTCGTTTCCTTCTCCGCATACTTCTGTGCATTTGGATGCTACTGACGTCGGGGGGGGGGGTGTGTCTCCCACTTCTTCCTCCCCGCCCTGCTTTGTCGGAGGGTTAGGGGCTTTGCTTGCTTTGGGCTTCATAGCTTCCGGGTGTAGAGTGGCTATGTGCCTGTCGCTATCGCACTCTGTGCATTTCATAGCTTCTTTGCAGTCCTTGAATAAATGAGTTGTGGAAGCACAACATTTGAAACAGGCTCCCCATTCCCTGAGTAGGTTCTTTCGCTCCTCTATGGGTTTCATCCTGAATCCGAAGCACTTGTTAAGTGGATGCGGCTTTTTGTGGATAGGGCATTCTTTGTTAAGGTCCCTTGGTTTTTTGTCCCTGTCGGACGTCTGGCTGGGACTCGCGTGGGTCGTAGGGGGCACGTCCGTCCTGTGGACCGATATGGGTGTTCTGGAATCCTTGTACCTTGCTGTTGACCTTTCGTTCCTCGGGTGGCTGGCGCTGGATGTGGTTTGCGCCCCTAAGATGAAGCTGGGATCGTTCCTTGTCTTTGCTGCTTCGCGAATGAAGCTCAAGAAAACTGAGAATGGGGGGTAGACAACCTGCTTCTCCCTTTTGTATTTGGAACCTTGTGAAAGCCACCTTTCTTGGAGGTTGAAGGGTAGCTTCTCCAGGATGGGTCTCACTCCACGAGCTGAATCTAGGGCGTTGAGACCCATTAAGGAATGGTCTTTCCTTGCGAACTCCAGTTCTTGCAGCAGGTCTCCAAGATCTCGTAACTTCGAGTAGTCTTTAGTTGTGATCTTGGGGAAGCTCTCGATTCTTTTGAAGAGTGAATCTTCGACTGCTTCGGGGCTGCCATAGGACTCTTCTAGCCTTTCCCACACTAGGTCAAGACCTACTTGGGGTTGGTGCGCATTTGCCGCCCGAAGTCTCTGCGCTTGCTCCCTGGATACGTTCCCCAGGAACTTGACTAACAGGTTGAGCTCTTCCCTTGCTGAGAAGTCCAAGCTGTCGATTGCATCTTTGAACGTGAACTTCCACGTCCGGTAGTTCTCAGGGCGGTCGTCGAAGCTGATGAGTCCTGCGTGCACCAAGTCGCGCCGGATCATGTACTTGGCTATGTCTGTCAGACCTGAGACATCGGCGCGTTTGTCCCGTTCCGAGGTGGGTGCTGGGACGGTCTGTGCGGTCGCCTCTTCCTTGGCGTGGACGCGTGATGGCTGCTGGCCAGTGTGAGGGGCTGTTTTCTCCCGCGTGGGTGTACCTGGATTGCGAGCCTGTTGTGGTGCATCCGTGTGCGCGCTGGCGTGTGGATCACTCTTGTGGCTGTGGCTGTCCCAGGCAGCATGTGCCATTGCAGGAACGGCATCTTCTCCTCGTGGGCCTAGCAGGTCTTCGGTATCTGTGGAGTCGCTCCATCCGTGTTGAGATGGTGCGCTGGTGTTTACACTGAAGAGGCTCCTTACGTAGTCTTCAGTGCGTCGGGCTGGATCCTCTGAGGCAAACCGTCCGTACAGTTGCTCCCCGCCATCCTGTTGCGCGGCTGCTTCTAGGACTTCGGCTTGGGCTATAGCGGCAGCAGCTTCTCTTTCTTGATTTAGGGCCTCTAGGCTAACGTCCACCTCTGTCTTTTTCCGTGCAGCGGTGGCAGTGGCTGCAGCGGCGGTGGCAGCGGCGGTCTGCTCCTCCTCTTCTATGCGGGCCCTTTCTAGTTTCATGGCTGCCTCTTTCTGAGCGTACGCGGCCCTGGCACGTGCGGCCTCTGCGGTGGCTCGCGCCTTGGTGGCGTTTGTGCTTGCGCTAGACACGTGAGATTGTGCTGATCTCGCTGACCTTGATGAGTGCCTGGATGTGCTCGAGCGCTGCGATGCGGTCTCCAGGAGGAGCTCTTTTCTCTCGCTTTGGGCGTCTGCGATGGCGGTTCGCACGCGGCTATCACGTGTCGAGTCAGTATTGTGCTGTAAGCCCCTTTCATGCAGGCTTTCACCGGTATTAGCCCTGGCCAGGTAAGTGACGTATGCCTCTGACAGCCCTTGGTAGCATAAGTGGTCTATCTTTAATTGAATTATTGCCTGCTCAAGCTGTTGTACGGAATTGCCAGCGGCGGCGACATTGCGTATCCCAAGTGTGGTAGTGTTCCAAGCCAACTCTAATTTAGCGCGGTGCGCTTCAATGTCAGTCTCGTATTTTTCGCGGGCCTTTTGTGTCAGTGTGACGGTCCGTTTGGGCCTTGCGCCTGCCTGCGCCTGTTGCAGTTGCGTGGCGGTCTCTGTGTCTGAGTGATCGCTCTCCTGCGTGATGTCTGGTGAGGCTCTGAGTTCTGCCATGCTGTAGGTGTGTGTAGGCCTTTTGCCAGTACGTGTGGTGTGCGGTCTTTTTACCTTGTCAGCGATGGGCGTCTGTCTCAGATGGTGCCGAGCGGTGTCCTGCAGCGTGCAGCGTTGGGGTAGCTGTACTTACAGGTGTCCCTTGGCTCCTCACTGTGGGGCTGAGCAGCGGGTGGACTCAGACAGAGAAAAAGGCAGTTAGGTATTGTAAGAGAAGCACTGTTTGTTGCAAGGCTGCTGTGCAGTTTGAGCTACAGGTTGTCTGTGAAAGCTGCAGACTGTGTGCAGTTGCAGAGGCTGTTCTGTGTACTATTAGCAAAGTAAGGCTGCTCACTGTCTTTGCATAAAGCTGTGGTAGTTTGCTGTGTAGAGGCTTGTGGCTCTGTGTAGCAACGTGCTTGTGCAATGTGGTGAGAGACTGCTGTTTATTTGCTATGTAAGCTGCTTGCTTGTATCTTTAGCATAAAGGCTGTGGGTAGCAGCTCCTCTGTGTGTATTTCCCAAGGCACACGGTCCTCTTTTTACTATTCTGAAGCCAGGGCACGTTGGTATGAATGGCTCCCGATAGCATTAACACAGTTCCCTTTTAAATCACTCCAAGTCCTGTAATATTTCCTCCACTTTATTGGGAAAAGGTAGCAGGGTACAGATACTTGTGGATGGTGTGTAGTGGTGATTATTAGTTAGAAACCGGTAAAAAGAGATGGCCTCACCAAGGGGGATAAACAGAGAAAGGTTCTTTACTCACTGTTTCCAGGGTTGAAAAGGAAGTGAGGTGCGGTGTGGGCAAAGGAATAGTCTAGGGGCAGACCATGTCTGAACAAACAGGAGGGGGGGCAGACTAGCCCATTCTGGTGAGGATCTCAGAAACTGCTGTAGCAGCTCACTGATTCCATGCTCGCAGGCAAGGAATGCAACATTGTTGCAAGCCACACAGGCACAGTATGTGTCTGCAGACTCCATGCAGCTGGGAATAAAATCTGACAGGCAGAAGCTGCAAAGGAGAGAGGGGGGTGAGTCAGAAATGTGGCTCTTGTTCCATAACACTTTAGTTGTGTGAAAACTGGCGAATGCTACAGTATGAGAAATCTGAACGGACAACAACATATGACCAAAAACTGGTGAAGGCTCATAGAAAATGCAGACATTGGGGGCTGTGCACTAAGCAGTGAGCTTTTGCGCCAGCGTGAATTTTTTTTCCACGTCCGTTAAAAATTGAAGCCAGAGGCGCGATTCACTAAGAAGTTCAGCGCATTCTGGATCGGCCAAGCTCTAATCTGCCAGATCGTGTGTGCTTTTTTTGGACCCCCTGCTATCAGCCTTAAAGTTAAAGCGCGATAGCTGATAGAAAAAAAAGCCGCCTTTAACATTTGCATGGAGATTCTGCATCTCCATGCACGGCTGTTACAGGCGATCATACAGTAAAAATATTAATTTTAATAATAATAATAATAATAATGTGGATGAGCAGGGGGTCTGAACCGCATTGGTTTCAGCCTCGAGGAACCCCTACTTCATGAGATACAGGCCCCGGTATGGGGTACCGGTATCCCCTCTGCTTTTAAAGCTCCCGCGTCATCCTGCATGGGGGATACCGGCACCCCATAACGGGGCCTGTATCTCATGAAGTAGGGGTCTCCGAGGCTGAAACCAATGCGGTTCAGCTCAGGAGACCCCCTGCTCATGTACACTAGTATAAAAACACACATATCAATAAACAATCATTTATTACCGTAGCGGAGAGCCGCTATGGTAATGAAGCTGCATTAATGTAAAAAACCTTGACTGCCCCAGGGGTATCGGGTGTGGGTCCCCAGGTGACCGCGGAGCAAGGTAGCTCCATATGCATGGTTGCCCGGGGCGACTGACTTGTCCTGGCGGAGGTGTCGAGCAAGAGGATCTCTACTGGGCAGGACCAGTGAAGTATATAGACCCTGCTGTTACACCATTTGTACTAACCATGTTCAATGATACAAATGTGGGGAATTGGTCGTGTGGGGGTGGGAGCTCTGAGGAGTCTGAGGGAGAAATTCCAGCATCCAGCTGTCTTGAAATCTCGGAGCAGTGGATCGTACCAATTTTTTAGGAGGTCCTCGGGATCTCAGTCCCAAGTGTCAAATGTATCTGTGTCATATGAAGTCCAATTGATCAAACTTGATACAGTTCCAAAGAAGTCCAGAGAAGGAAACCCAGCAATGAGATCCTAGGAGTATAATGCCGCTTCAAAACAAGTGGTGTAGCCTCCCACTGATGAACCTATAGATAAAAAATAAAAAGAAGCGCAAACTCCATAGTGCGTGTGTAACAGGGGAGTAATCCCTGTTCAAGTAATGTGAATTTAATCCAGCAGTGTGGGGGTTAACTGCTGGTAGTCAATTGATAAACACCACCTGCCTGATTTAGATTGCTTACAAAAGCCTTTCTGTTGAGACAGGAAGTAACTCCTTAGCTCACTTGTGAGCTGACCTTTGGAGACACCACATGTCTTCAGCTCTGCCAGAAGACACAGCAGAGCTGATTTCAAGACACAGGGAAAACTACTAAACCTGAAGCTGATACACCCTGAGTGAAGGGAGCTGAACAAGGAACTGAGAAGATTTTCCCTCCAAGAAACAGATAAGACTTTCATAATTAAGAGACTGCTTATATCTGCTTATTTCATGCTATGTGTTTGGGGCTGGGAGAAATGCTTAACTAACGGAGATGTAAATTAATTGCATAGGATTTCACTAGAAATACTCCCAAGTGAATAGAAGCTTTGTTCCCCCCCCTGTGTTTGGATGATTTCCTGATGAAAAGGAAAAGGCACAATAAAGCCTTATTATAATTTCACCTTATAAAAGCCTCCAATTGTGTACCTCTGTGAACGTCCATCTACATATGGTGTCAGAAGTGGGATAAGAGGTGTCTTTGTAGTCAAAAAGGACCGGAGATTTTTATGTGAAATGTTTATGCTTTTTGCCTACAAACAGTCTGTACAACTTAAAAAAAACTCATGCAGCAGAGATCAGAGTTAAAGGGGTATACACCACTGAAAATTACACTGCATTGAAATTTACAAAACCACAGATGGACTCTTTGCCCCAATCCTAAGAGGAGAGACTGCTGAAACAGCTAATCCTTTTTTGCCTATCACAAAGTGTAATATGGTCATTGAAATATGGTTTTGCCTTCCAGCCATAGTCAGGGTTCAAGAAGTGAGTCAGCCCTTTAAAAGGGATAGGTGTTTGTTGCTTTCAAAAGTTTCACTGAAGCAGTGAATACAGATGGTGACCCACGAGTGGTACTGATTTTGCAAATAAAGGTTGCCACACCGCATAGGGCTACCAGCTGTGAATGGAGTATATGCAGAAAAGTGTGAAAATTGATACAAGACTGTGCTGAAGCAGGGGAATTTTTAGCAAACAAATGCTGAGTGTTGAGTCACCCTGCCGGGATTGAAAAAATGTTTTTTTTTTCTGCAAGTAAAAAAGTCTGCCTATATATATTTTGGGAGCAAAAACAGACACCCAGAGTGTGAAGTGTGAATGCCATAATACCCAAAGATGAGACTGAAAATGACTGAACTCAGGCAGAAAACCAAATTCTGTTGCTGAAGCGGAGAGATTGCACCTAGCAAGTAAATGGTGTAGAGCAAATATACTTTTTTACCTAGCAACTGCACATCTTGTATACCTGATAAGAGAAAATGCATGCACAGTACTGCTGATACTGCTGAAAAAAAATAATAATTCCCAAGAAAGAAAAGTCTACAGAGATGCCTGTGAGAGCTACGACCTCTACAAGCAAAATATGCCCATCTGTAGGACTACCACAATTGGGGGTTCTAGCAAATACAGTGGCAACAGCTGCAATAGTGCCTCCTGAGGTCAGGAAGAAAATTACACCTGATAGCCTAAAAATGGAGGACAAGATGCAGCGTTCCTGTAATGAACCCTACCCCACGGAAGAGTGGCCCTTCCAGTCCAATAAAGAGGAAGACATCTCTTACGGGGAACCCGAACCGAGTCACACCCACAAAACACCCCAAGAATGGTGGGGGTGCCTGAACTCGGCACGAACAGAAAAGACCGCTCCCTTTGACGAATATGATCAGCAGGAGATAGAGCGGGAGCAGCAGATCACCCAATATTTCTGTCAGCTAAAGCAACTGCAAGAAAAGCCTGGCGTATATAATGAAGCCGCTAAAATTTCAAATGAAGATGGAGACCCCAATATCTCTTAAGGGACGGTGTCATCCAAATCAAAAAGGCGGAAAAAGAAAAGCAGTTCTTCACTTACCGTGGAAGGAACAGACACGTCCGCAGATCCTGTGGAGGAAAAGGGGGACCGAGTTGCCCTGCGGCCTAGAGAAAATGGAGAATTCGTCCCGCGGTTAACCGAATATCCAGAGGGCCCAAGGCAGAAGTCGTGTACCCCAAAGATGTGTCTGTTCGGTGCCAACAGTGAGCAACCCTCAACCAGTCATCCCAGGGAAGCGGAGCTGGAACCAGTGAGTGACGATCCCTTGACCAGCCCTGAAGACGCCCTGAAAATTGCCAGGCATGACTGTGATCTGCTCTGTGAAGAATTGGGAAGGGAGAGAAAAAATAATGCTGAGCTACTGCTGCGGCCGAGTTTATTCGAGCATTTGCCCGTTCTCGGCCGCAGCAGTAACCTGGCGCGCGCCGGAGGGTGCCGGGTGTGCGCCGAAGCAGCGGAGGAGAGGCCCACCGATCGGGGCTTCCCCCTCTCCTCTCCGGGTCCGCCGGGTCCCCCGGAACCCCCTGCCGCCGTCCCCCACATCGCGGGACACCAGGGCTCCCTCGGGGAGCCCTGGACGCGCGTGCAGGGGGCGCAGGCACCCGATGACGTGTGACCGCGCATCGGTGACGCGCGGCACGCCGAGGGGATGCCACTAGCAAGCCGGGAAATCTCCCGGCTTGCGGAACTGGCCGCACTTTAATAAAGTGTGTCGCCAGTGTACAGAAGACTGTGCTCGCAATTTACTCTGCGGCCAAGACCGAATTGGAGGATCTCAAGACTGAACTAGATACTGCAAAGGCTACTATTTCCGCCATGGATGAAAAGCAGAGCCAATTGGATAAAATGGTGGCTATGCTAAAGCGGAAGTATGAGGAGGCACTGAAGCAGATGACAGTCTTCCAGCAAGAGGTTCACGCTCTTCATATAGAGCTTGATGCCTCACATCATGACACCAACAGCTGCCGCACAGACCTGGAAGTTTCCAGAAAGGAACTACACAGTCTCACTGAGGGGCTGGACATTGCTAAAGAAACTATTGGTAATCTTGATACAGATCTCAAAGTCTCTCAGAAGGAGCTTCAGACCCTCAACCTAGAGAAGGAAGTCTCACACCAGGAGAGTGTCATTCTCAAAGCAGATGTGCGTAAATGGAAGGAGGACTGCAAAGAAGCCCTGAAGAATACAGAGACTGAAAAAAGAGAAAATTCAAGATTAAAAAGAGAGAACTTAAAACTGAAAGAAGAAAAATTTTCAGTTGACAGAAGAAGTCAAGGAAAAGTTTGAAGCAGAGCACCGACTGCAGAACCAACTGCAAGGTCTGCGTACACACCTCCAGTATGATGAGGAGAAGCAGCAAACGCTGCAGGAAGAAAAGCTGCAAGCTGCTAAAGAAATTCAAGTGCTGCAGGAACGTCTGATGACCCAGTATGTCCCCGCAAAGCAGCATGAGAAACTGAAGGCTACACTGAGCATCACCAAAGCAACGCTAAAAGCCAAGCTTAGAACCCAGGTGACGCGGCACAAAAGGGAGCACAAGAAGGTCCAGAAACTGAAACAAGTAACTGTGGCCCAAGCAAAGAAGTTCATAGTGCTCCACAATGCAATAAAAATGTGGAGGCAGGCTCAGAGAAAGCAAAGCATGCAGATAAATTCCCTGAGAAGAGACTTGCAAGACGCATTCAAAAACCAGGGATCTCTCGCGGATAAGATTACAGTCCTACAAGGACAAGTATTGACCCTGACTAAGCGTCAGTATCCCACAGCCTCAAAAACCCATGAAGACAAGGGTACAGTGAGAGCTGGGAATACCGCTCATCTGAAAGACAAGGTTACAAAATTTGAACCACCTAAACAAGCACTAGCAAAACCTTCAGCCACCCAGCAGGCAACAAAAGAAGGTACACGTGCTGAATTAAAACCAGAAGAATCCTTAGCTGATGAAGCTGAAAAGATGGGACATTCTCTGGAAGTGGGTGTGGAATTGCAACTTAATCTAAAAGGGGCTGAACTAGCAACCCCATTGAGTGGGAAAAGGGCGTTTTTTAAACGCTCTGCAACTGCTGCCATACAGTATGCCTACAATAAGACGAGCACCCGATGCGAGGGAAATCTCATGACCGCGCACGTAGAAAAAAGACTATACTTGGAGAAAGTCCTCATCGAGCGACTGAGGGGTGCTGATCTCAAACACCTTCAGGAGGAGACACGAATAAACTGGAGAAAGGGCTCCAATCCCAACAGGACTGAGGGCAATCTTCCTCCATCCACTCTCATTCAAGTCACTGAGATATCTAGAATGAGAGTGGAAAGATGGGCTTTGGCCGTGGCAAGCCCGAGCTTCCTACAAACAGGGGAGGTATGTAACAGGGGAGTAATCCCTTTTCAAGTAATGTGCCTTTAATCTAGCAGTGTGGGGGTTAACTGCTGGTAGTCAATTGATAAACATCACCTGCCTGATTTAGATTGCTTACAAAAGCCTTTCTGTTGAGACAGGAAGTAACTCCTTAGCTCACTTGTGAGCTGACCTTTGGAGACACCACATGTCTTGAGCTCTGCCAGAAGACACAGCAGAGCTCATTTCAAGACACAGTGAAAACTACTAAACCTGAAGCTGACACACCCTGAGTGAAGGGAGCTGAACCAGGAACTGAGAAGATTTTCCCTCCAAGAAACAGATAAGACTTTCATAATTAAGAGACTGCTTATATCTGCTTATTTCATGCTATGTGTTTGGGGCTGGGACAAATGCTTAACTAACGGAGATGTGAATTAATTGCATAGGATTTCACTAGAAATACTCCCAAGTGAATAGAAGCTTTGTTCCCCCCCTGTGTTTGGATGATTTCCTGATGAAAAGGAAAAGGCACAANNATAAAGCCTTTAATATAATTTCACCTTATTAAAGCCTCCAATGTGTACCTCTGTGAACGTCGTCTACAGCGTGACTGTATAAAATATGGCAAATGTATTAAAACAATGATCCCAAGGAAATGCACTTACAGGATCCTTTAAAAAAACCTGTGTGGGAGAGAAATCTCTGTGGGAGTCAAACAGCATGGTGGACGGAGAGATCACAGTGGAGGTTATGCACCTGGACATCAAATGGATGCAGCTAATGCCTCAAGCGCCCAGCTCCTCTCAGTGCTTACACGGCACTCTTGTGCGTGTAGTAGAGCCCCAGTAGCGAGGGATTCAGCGTGTAGCATGCAGGGATTGCAAGGCACCTCTCTCAGTCCGATTGCGATGACGTCACCATGTCTCGTCTCAACGCGTTTCGTTCACTAACGTGACTTCGTCAGGATAGTATTGGTAGGCCTACAGAGATTATTTATTATACAGTGTCCAGGTAAAAGTATCTTTGTTTCGGAATCAGCTGAATGCTGATTCAACACAAAAACGGCTTGCATATATTCTCAAATAACAAATGAAAACTATTAATGTGTTCCAAATAGATATCAAACAGAAAATATTTAGCAATATAACACATAAGATCTAACAGTTATAAATATTAGGATTATTTAAATACTAAAGTGTCCAGAGTAGAAGTATCTTTTGTTCTGGAATCAGCTGAATGCTGATTCAACACAAAAAGCAGCCTACATATATTCTCAAATAAATGAAAAATAGCACATAAGATCTAACTAATTATAAATAACCTGAATGATTCATGTTAACCCATATAACTAAAGAATTAAATGTTTCTATGCCAAACTCTGCACACATGGATGAAAGTCAAAAACTAAAATAATAACAATGCTAATATAATAATAACTAAATATAAACTAATACAATTCAAATGGTACTAACTTTAAAACTATAAATCAGATTAGATAATGATTGCCCAAATATAAAAAATGTTTTTGATGCCAATAGTAAAGTGCTCTATATTGTATCTCAGTCCGTGGAATTACCATTGCAAAACTACAGATGTTACAACAGGATGTACTGTATAATAGAGAGAAAAGAGAAAAAAAAAAAAAAATATATATATATATATATATGTAACATGGCCTCCCGGCAGGTTACTTCTTGTTCTGGGCCTTTCCTATGTCCGTCCTGTTAGAACAGCCAGTGAAAAGGTTAGTTCCTTCAAAAAGCCTGTTTGTGTATTCAGCTTTGAATATGTAGCCATATTCAAGGGCGGGCTTTGCAACATGAGGTATG
This sequence comes from Ascaphus truei, assembly GCA_036426205.1. NCBI lineage: Eukaryota > Metazoa > Chordata > Amphibia > Anura > Ascaphidae > Ascaphus > Ascaphus truei. The sequence continues at coordinate 64,726 of WSYH01000249.1, read as the reverse complement.
TCAATCAAAGGGGTGGATATTGGTTGGAACACCCCCTGCTGCGTGTGGGCCAATCTGTATCCGGCTTTGTATTGTAATGATTCAAAGTTAGAGACACTCCCGAGATGTCCAAATTGAGACACACCTCCTAAATTAAGTTCTAGTTAGTTAGATCAGTTAGTGAGTTCTTCTGAGAGAGACTTCTGAGAGAGAAGTACAGAGAAGAGTTATCTCCCTCCTACCCCGTCTGGGCAGGGAGGGAGGGGAATTATGCTGTAAGAGCAGCGATGGCAGAGAATGCTGAGCAGGGCTTAGGCATGCAGAGAGACAATGATCATGCATGCTTGTATGCTGTATGTGTGCTGCTGGCTGAATAAAGATCAACAGAAAAGAGATACTGCTGTGTGGAATCCCTGTCTTTGGTGAATGAAGAGTGTCAGTGGGGGGTCCTCCTCTGCAGACCCAGGGGATCCCTACTGGCTGGAGGCGCTGCAACCACCCCAGAGAAGATCAATCCAGGTAACCTGTCTCAACCCCTGTTCCTGACCGGGCTCTCCCACAACAACATGGAGTCTCAGCCCCCCTTTTTGCCACAGGTCACAGCACCAAGACCCATTTGATGTAACCAGAAGGAGGGTACCCCCCTGTCAGGAATAGCATTCTCACGCTCCCCACACAGAGCACTCTCTTTCACAGGGAGCCCCTGGACACACAACTCAACCCTACCTTACTGGTCTCGCGGCTCCCGCCCCTGCCGCCGTCACGGGATCCCCCCCTCGGCGATTCCTCTGCTCAGCGCCGGGCACGCCCACGGCCACCCGCGCACACACCCTACCTCCTCTGGCACGGTCCACGCGCGTACACGCGTTATGAGCGCGCTCATTCTGCACACTCTTCTTCCTTTCACCCGGACTCAGGCTCCACCCCCGCATGCCGCACCGGCATACTCAGGTTACCAACAAGACTCACCTGGCTGTTATGCCAGCACCAATCTGCAGTGTCTCCCTGTAGCCTTCCTGTCCTGCCTCCGTTCCTGATTGGATCTCCCTGCTTATCTAGCTCCTCTCTGCTCTCAGTCTTTGCTCGACACTACTCTCTTATGGAAGTATTCAGGTTCTCTCAGTGTTTTCACAGGTTCTGACGCGGCTTGTACGACTACCCCCTCTGGCTCTCGATCTCGGCACTCCTTGGAACACGCTCACTCTGGTAACCCTTGACTACAACCTATCTCCGCTCTCCCATCCCTGACCTCGGCAAGGCATTCTTCACTCTATCTTACAACCGGTACCGGCAAGTATTGTCTACCTTACTACACCTGGCCTGGCAAACTTTATACCACACTCCGGACACAGTCCCTTTGCTGCGGGTGCATGTATTACCACTTTCCCCTTCAGCTCGGGATGGGTCTGGTCTGCGGGCAGCACCAGCGAACACGGGGGTTACATATATATACACTATGCATATATTATGCATGCATGATATACCCACTGTACAAATGAATGGGTGAAGGGTGGGGGGTAGTTGCTGGGTGGGTGGGTATCGGGGCAGGGTGGGCTATCCCTTAATTACTATAGCGGTTATTTACACATAAGGTAATTAAAGGGTTAGGGGACATTAGAATGTATTTGCAATGTATTTTTCTGGCAACGGAGGACGGGAGATGCTTATCCTGACGTGGACAATCCATTATGCTTGTGTAAGTAGAACTGTATTTATTTACTTTATTTATGCTGGTTTATGTGATTAATAATGGGCAAATGAGAGAAAGGAAGAGAGAGAGAGAGAGGAGAGAGAGAGAGAGAGAGATAGAAGAGCAGAGAGAGAGAGAGAGAGAGGCAGAGGGATAGAGCAAAGAGAGAGAGAGAGCAAAGAGACAGACAGAGCAGAGAGATAGCATAGAGACAGACAGAGCAGAGAGAGATAGCAAAGAGAGAGAGAGAGAGCAGATAGAGATAGCAAAGATAGATAGAGAGAGAGAGAGAGAGAAGGACAACGAGGAGGAGAAAAGAGAGAGAACATGAGGGGGCCCTGATTTTTTTTTGCCCTGGGGCCCTCACATGGCTAGCTACGCCACTGGACTTATCCCACGCTGGACTTATATAGAATTATCCCTCTTCTTTTTTTTTTTAGCAATCCTGATTTTGAGCTAGATAAGGGGTTGATCTCTACCTTATACCGCACTCACTTGTCCTGACGAAAATAGTAAATGTGTCTATATGCTTAAATGGGAGGAAGGATGGATGAATCAAGAGGATTGGGGGTGCATCTGTGAGGCAGTCGCCAAGAGCTTGATCTCCACGGCTATAAGGAGAATGCATAAAAATGTGCTGAGGGGGGCCATAACTCCAGTCAGGTTACATGCCATTAATACTTCTCATTCATCTGCTTGCTTGAAAGGGTGTGGACAAAATGGCTCTTGTAACATTATTTGGTGGTCTGTCAGTGATAGTACCATATTGGAGACAAATATTCCCTTTATAAAACTCTTTTTGGGGCAATGTGAGACGGATCCATAGACCGCCCTTCTAGGCAGGACCAGCTGTCCTGGCTCTTCATAAAAATTCTTCCAGGCTTGCCTATTCTTTCACCAGCTAGATCTGTATCACAGTTTATGGAATGAGCAAGAGCCCCATCCATAAATATTGTTAAACTGTGAATCTGTTTTGTTCTAGAAATAGAAAGAGTTGCAGTATTTCTGAGGAGAGAAGAAAGAATATTTGCCCTGATATGGAAACGCTGGTTTGTTCATAGGGCAGGCAGGGCCTGAAAGCGGGTACAGCCTTACGTTGAAATCCCCCCAATGTGTTTCCCACCGGTTTAGACGCTAAGCCAAACTATCACCAGTGAGCATCCAGTATGTGACTAGTCCCTTCTGTGGACCTATTGATTCGCGGGTGATGATATTATTTATTGTTATTTTCTCTTCTCTGCTTCCTGTTATGGGTAAGGTATCTTCATAATATTGTGTTGTACTTCATGTTTTCCCTCTCTTCTTTTTCTGTACCCCAAAAATCTGCAAATAAGTAAACATTTGTGGGAAAACAAAACATGATTTCTTAACCTCCAGCTTTGAGGGGACCTTAAAACTGCACTGTGTTTTGAGGGGAGCTCTTTCTTAACCTCCTAAACATAACCATTTCATACGTTTAAATCTCCTGAATTTAAAATAAAAAACAGCGTTGGGAAGGGAAAGAAATGAAGTAAAACATGTGTATTTATTTTAAGGTGCCCTCTCCCTTTCTGTTTTCTAAGCATATATATTGTACAAATCTTCTTAAACATGGTTTGAATAACTTTTCGACAATGCTAAATAAATGTACAATTCTAAAGGCCCTGTGTTATAAACTTTTGTATTTCAGGGTCAAATCTTAATTGGGATCAGAGCCACTGACAGCTTTCCCATGGCCCAGGACTACAGTTTCTACTGCCCCCGGCCCGCATGGCGGTGGTCCTTCCCTGTCTTTTTCTTGCACTCCCCGCCCTCTCTCTCTCACTCTATCCATGAATTTTCCCCACATCCTAAGAATGTTACCAGGAAGGGGGGGGGGGGAGGTGTGTGTGTGGGGGGGGAGGGGGGGGAGCTGAGGTCCGGAAGGGTTCTGCAGCAGAGGGTTTGCTGGGGCCTGCAGCAGGATGCAGAAGTGGTACCCGACTTCTGGCATTGGGTGGATGATGATGCACCAAGGGGAGGTGTCGGTTGCTAAAGGGCCCGCAGCTTAGGAGTGTAGGGGCCCCTCAGCACAAGGAGGCATTGTGGCCAGATGTGGAAATTGGGAGCCCTCGGAGCTGTGGGTCTGGGACAATTGTTCCAGCTTCCCCCCCCCCTCCCATCGGCGGCCCTGCTTAGGACAACATCCATAAATCTCTTTACGCGTAAAAGATTTTTTCACCTGGCTTTCCACTGTACAGGCATACCCCGCATTAATGTACGCAATGGGTCCGAGGATGTATGTAAAGCGAAAATGACTTAAAGTGAAGCACTACCTTTTTTCCACTTATCGATCCATGTACTGTACTGCAATCGTCATATACGTGCATAACTGATGTAAATAACGCATGTGTAACAGGCTCTGTAGTCTCCCCACTTGCGCACAGTTGGTACAGGTAGGGAGCCGGCATTGCTGTTCAGGACGTGCTAACAGGCGCATGCCGTAAGGGCGATATGTCCTTACTCACAAGTGTACTTAAAGTGAGTGTTAATAAACCGTGGTATGCCTGTATTTTACTTGCTTTACAAGTGGCCATTATCACAGTGCAAAACCGTTTTCTCAGTGATGTCACGATGATTGGATTATGTTGTACATTATGACAGCAGATTCCTGACATCAATAAAATCTGCCACCACATCAACATTCATCCACAATGATACAAAGAGAATGTAGGAAAATGCTCTCAATGATTTTCCCAAAAGTCATAAATTATGATTTATTGAACAAGAGCCTTACATTCCCATTTGTATGTGCATTGTTATTAGAAGATGCTTTTATATTTATTGGTTTCTTTCATATTTTCTTCAGCATGTGAACTTTTATTCCCTGTATATTGTGCAGTTTATGATGTTAATGAGAAAGCAAAAACAGGGGCGGTAGTAGAGAGAGAGATGTTAATCTGTAATTCAGTCAGATTGTTGGCTTTTCATTACAGAAATTCTTTTTGTCTGTCCAGATGAACTTCAATTGTTGAAAGTATAAACTCAAGCTTAGGTCCGCGGTGATCGTGGAGCTATAAAAATATCTCTATTTACTTGCAATGGCGGTACTAAGGAATGTAATACTGGGCAATAAAACGATGCTGCTTAATACTGTTGCCAATCCAGTCACAATACACCAGGGGTCATTTATCAAAGTCTCCCAGCTGAAAAAACTAAGACATCCATTCTGCAGCAGATACTGTACTGTAGTCTTTCTTTTGAATTTTACTTTGCAGCCGGGAGACTTGATAAAAAAAGGTCATCTTTGACTTCAACTCTGTGATGTTAGAAACATGAATTCTGTTCTTGTAATATCAGAGATGGGCCGGGGTTAGGACAAAGAAGGTGACATTCTCTTGGTCAAACATACATTTTTCCAATGAATCTTCCCATCTGTCTTGTTATTTCCAAAATGTTGTTATGAAAAAAACTAAACATGCTCAGTTAGTTCTTTATTTTATCCAGAGTTTTTACCTGATTAAATATCCCAGCGTAACCATGCAACCTCTTGCTTAACGAGTGTGACTGACAGTGGCCATTTTAACCTCCCACGGAGGCAGAATTTACAGCGTGGGATGTAACAGGGACATATCCCTGTTTAAATAAGTAGCCTCAGAGGTCTGAGAATCTAGCAGAGAATCTAGTAGAGAGATAGTTAATTGCAGCCACTCAATAACTAGAGAGCTCTGTGAAAAGCCTCCTGTTGGAAACAGGGAGAGAGATTCCTTAGCTCACATTGGGCTGACAGAAGGAGAGCAGAGCAGACGCTGCACACAGACACTGTCTTGAGCACAAAGGCTGTGCTGAGATACAAGACATCCAGACACCCAGAGACCTCTATTTCATAGACACAGGGACCCAGGAACCTGCCAGAGACTGACATGGAGGGCCACCTGCTTTAAAGTACCTCTGAGACTTTGAGATGAAGGCGGTAATGGGAATACCTCCAGTCCTGCAGATATGGTCTGGGGAAGAAGTATAACCGTACAAAGGGATGGGGGGTGTTATTTTGTTATTTTGTATGTTTGCCTGGATAAAGGAAACAGGCTCAATAAAGCCAAGATATAATTTACCCAAATCGGTCTCCATATTGTACCTCTGCACACATCTCTTACAGGGATTGCTAAAACCGCAGCAAAAGAACTTTGCAAGAAACAAAAATTGGGGCAGGGGCGTGCAAGGTAACAAAAATTGAAAAAGTTATGGTGGCTTCAAAAGTGACAAACATCCTCCACTGTATAGTCGTTGCAGTAATTAAAAAATACTTGTGGTGCCTTGCATGTCTCAGACAGGTCTGGAACCCTGTCTTTCCCCATTATCGCTTAGCAAATAGTGCTTCCACTGCAGCAGGTATTCTGGGTAATGACACCCAAAATGAGCACAGTAGTCACTGTTTAATTCTTATCAACACACAAAAGAAACATCTTTTTTTAGGTGAGTAGAGTGGGTCCTGCACGTTCCATCAGACATAAGTATAATAGAACGTGTTGCGCAGAATTCCAGCACTCCTTTTAGAAGCACGGTCTGCAGGACCATCAGAAATTACAGCTTTTTTTTTTACAGTAATAATGGGGTGTAAAGGTACAAAAGAAAAAAGGGATGTGTGGAAGGGTGGAGGTACGAAGGCTCGGCCAGACAAAAGAAGAAATATGCATACATACTGTATAGAAAGAGGAAGGACCATCCTGGAAGAACCAACATCAAGGCACCAAGGAATGTGGGAAGGGAAGGGGAACACAGTTTTGTCATGCTGAAACCAAGGGTCTGATTCATGATTTCTAATGCAGTATAGTCCCAAATAGTTTATTTACCATCAGTTTCTAATGTGATAGTCTTCACCTCTCCAATGCCTTCTCCAATCTTTACGGACATGTAGCCATTTGTATTTGCATTATGATCGAGAATCGGCTAGTTTTTGCTCTTTAATACATTTTTTAATTGCGAGCCCCTCAGGTAATCCAGTACTGTATAGTATTTCCATGCTTGTTTCATTTTGCTGGAGCATCTGCATAACGGACGAAGAATTGGCATTAAAAAATAAGTATATTGCGCAGTGTGTATAAGCTTGTTATTTGAAGAATCTACATCAGTGTTTCCCAACCGGGGTTCTGTGCGAACCTTTGGGTTCTGTGAGAGGATCAAAAGGGTGCCGCGGGATTTCCCCATTCTCACAGAGCAGGAAGAGAGCAGAGCAGTCTCCTCTATCCTGATTGGCCACATTACACAGCAGCAGCCAATCAGAGGAGATGTGAGTGTGTGTGGGTATGACCAAGCAGGGAGGAGGAAGCAGCATGGACCATGTGTGTCTCTGTCCTATTTGTGTATTTTTCTGTCACGTGTGGTTTTCTTTGACTTTCTGCCCCCTCTGACTCCCTACCCCACTGTGACTCACTTCCACCCTCAGAATCCTGTGACTCCTACCCCTGTGACTCACTTCCCCCTCAGAATCCTGTGACTCCCCGCCCCTGTGGACACCCCTGTCCTCTGACTCCCCTCCCTTGACTCTCTCCCCTCTGACTCTACTCCCCCTGACTCTAATGCCCCCTCTGACTCTACTGCTCCTTTGACTCTACTGCACTTTTGACTCCTTGACTGCCCTCTTTGATCCACTGCCCCCCCTGACTCCACTAGTTAACAAAACCAACGGGTCTAGGTGTTTTATTTTTTATTGTTTGATATAATGAAAGTTAACATTTCTGGCTGATTCATTTTTAATGCTGTCTTCTATTACCGGATCAGGAGTACTATATACAGGGTCTTGTCGCTTCTTTGTTTTGCGCATACAGTAGGAAACTAAATTAACGCATCTACATGTTATGCAACCAATTTTTTTTTTAATTCTTTACATAAAATAATGCAGTTTGCTTTTTTTGTGGTAGAGGAAACAAATATGTTGCTGAAAAAGCAGCTCAAGGACAATATTTTGGAAGAAGACGGAAGGTTATTTAACGCCTGCTTCCTCAATAACACAACAAACATTCTTTGGCTCAAGCAATTATACTTCACAGGCACTGCTTTGTGTAAAGTCCTGGCAGCATTTCCATGAACAAATGTAAAGTAAGCAAATCTACAGTATATCCACTAGTGTCATAGGATAATCATTGTGGTAAGTACATTAATTAATAAATAGGTTTCTGCAGTGATCGCACTAGGCATCAGAGCCTCATTCAATAACCTTTGCTGGCATTACACTGTCACTCAGTGCAATTTGAGATGATGTGCAAATTATTTGTACACTCATTGAGGGTAAGATATTAGACTGGTTGTCATAATGCGATGAAGTTCAGTATCTGTCATTAATTATCACATCATATGTAACAAGTTGAGCATTTTAAGGCGTTTCTTTGGCACACTTGGTTAACTTTGATTATTAATAAGAGTCTCTCTACTAACTGTAGCCCCTTACCAGTATTATTTTCTACCCACTGTGGCCATTCAATTGTTTGATTGGCATAAGTAAGTGTGTTGATTTTGCAATTGTAATGTTGTTTTTGTGGCCATTTTTTAAAATTTCTTACCATTTCTTCGTATAGTGTAAATCATGCCCATATTATATGAGCGTGACGTACCCTGTACCATGAAGGGGTGAAGGGTGGGGGTAGTTGCCTGGGGAGGGTGGTTAGGCCTGCTGGGTTGGTAGGGGAGAGTGTGGGTTAAACCCTTAATTACTATAGACGGTTATTAACCGCTAGCGGATTAAAGGTTAGGAGACATTAGATTTATTTTGATTGTACTGTATTGTGGGTGGCAGGATGGTGATGATGAAGATTAGGACGGCCTTCACTGTGGCAGCCTGGCAGGGGTCAGTGCAAGTTTTATTTATTTATTTCTGCAGCTAATGTTTATTTGTAAGGACAAATGAGCACGAACCATATCTGGAATAGTAATTTTTGACCATAATCATTAATGTACTGTATGTGTGGGGGCAGGGGGGGGGGGGGATGAGGGGGGAGGGTATTAGTTCAAAGTATTGCCTGTTAGTTGTTTTTTGGCCAACACGATTGGAAAGCCGGCAGCGGGAACCCCGGACTCCCGTGGGGATCACCCAAGGCCCGGACTCCAACGGGGATCAGCCAAGGAGCCCCGGACTCCCGCAGGGGAATCACTCGGGGACACCCGTTCGGCCTATTGTTTAATTGTGTGATGAAAAAAATTAAACAATGATTTAATTCATGGCTCCATTTCATTTAAAATCTAGCGTGATTTTAAGTACATTCACTTATCACTGCTAGTGAAATCGCGGCTGGATGGGAAAAAACCGTAGGTGTTGCCGTTTTTTTGCGACGATCGGACCGTATTTGATTTTCATTTTTCTCTGCCCTGTGCACTGAAAAAATGCACTTTTTACGGGCCGATTAAAGCACTTTATTCTCACTGCTTAGTGAATACACCAGAGGCTGATGTCCATTCTTAAAGCCATTTAATCGTACTTAAAGCATATCACTGCCTTAGTGAATCACCCCGTGTGTTTTGTCGTCCTCGTTGACAAGGACACTGCACACACAAACAGGGGAGGTATGTAACAGGGGAGTAATCCCTTTTCAAGTAATGTGCCTTTAATCTAGCAGTGTGGGGGTTAACTGCTGGTAGTCAATTGATAAACATCACCTGCCTGATTTAGATTGCTTACAAAAGCCTTTCTGTTGAGACAGGAAGTAACTCCTTAGCTCACTTGTGAGCTGACCTTTGGAGACACCACATGTCTTGAGCTCTGCCAGAAGACACAGCAGAGCTCATTTCAAGACACAGTGAAAACTACTAAACCTGAAGCTGACACACCCTGAGTGAAGGGAGCTGAACCAGGAACTGAGAAGATTTTCCCTCCAAGAAACAGATAAGACTTTCATAATTAAGAGACTGCTTATATCTGCTTATTTCATGCTATGTGTTTGGGGCTGGGACAAATGCTTAACTAACGGAGATGTGAATTAATTGCATAGGATTTCACTAGAAATACTCCCAAGTGAATAGAAGCTTTGTTCCCCCCCCCCCTGTGTTTGGATGATTTCCTGATGAAAAGGCACAATAAAGCCTTAATATAATTTCACCTTATTAAAGCCTCCAATTGTGTACCTCTGTGAACGTCCGTCTACAGCGTGACTGTATAAAAAATATGGCAAATGTATTAAAACAATGATCCCAAGGAAATGCACTTACAGGATCCTTTAAAAACACCTGTGTGGGAGAGAAATCTCTGTGGGAGTCAAACAGCATGGTGGACGGAGAGATCCACAGTGGAGGTATTGCACCTGGACATCAAATGGATGCAGCTAATGCCTCAAGCGTCCCAGCTCCTCTCAGTGCTTCACAGGCACTTCTTGTGCGTGTAGTAGAGCCCCAGTAGCGAGGGATTCAGCTGACTGTAGCTGCAGGGAATTGCAAGGCACCTCTCTCCAGTCCGATTGCGATGACGTCACCATGTCTCGTCTCAACGCGTTTCGTCACTCAACGTGACTTCGTCAGGATATGATTGGTAGGCATACAGAGATTATTTATATACTAAAGTGTCCAGGTAAAAGTATCTTTTGTTTCTGGAATCAGCTGAATGCTGATTCAACACAAAAACGGCTTGCATATATTCTCAAATAACAAATGAAAAACTATTAATGTGTTCCAAATAGATATCAAACAGAAAATATTTAGCAATAATAACACATAAGATCTAACTAGTTATAAATATTAGAGATTATTTAAATACTAAAGTGTCCAGGTAGAAGTATCTTTTGTTTCTGGAATCAGCTGAATGCTGATTCAACACAAAAGCAGCTTACATATATTCTCAAATAAATGAAAAATAGCACATAAGATCTAACTAATTATAAATAACCTGAATGATTCATGTTAACCCATATAACTAAAGAATTAACTGTTTCTATGCCAAACTCTGCACACATGGATGAAAGTCAAAAACTAAAATAATAACAATGCTAATATAATAAATAACTAAATATAAACTAATACAATTCAAATGGTACTAACTTTAAAACTATAAATCAGATTAGATAATGATTGCCCAAATATAAAAAAATGTTTTTTGATGCCAATAGTAAAGTGCTCTATATTGTATCTCAGTCAGTGGAATCTACCATTGCAAAACTACAGATGTTACAACAGGATGTACTGTATAATAGAGAGAAAAGAGAAAAATAAAATAAAAAATATATATATATATATATATGTAACATGGCCTCCCGGCAGTTACTTCTTGTTCTGGGCCTTTCCTATGTCAGTCCTGTTAGAACAGCCAGTGAAAAGGTTAGTTCCTTCAAAAAAGCCTGTTTGTGTATTCAGCTTTGAATATGTAGCCATATTCAAGGGCGGGCTTTGCAACATGAGGTATGTCAATCAAAGGGGTGGATATTGGTTGGAACACCCCCTGCTGCGTGTGGGCCAATCTGTATCCGGCTTTGTATTGTAATGATTCAAAGTTAGAGACACTCCCTGAGATGTCCAAATTGAGACACACCTCCTAAATTAAGTTATCAGTTAGTTAGATCAGTTAGTGAGTTCTTCTGAGAGAGACTTCTGAGAGAGAAGTACAGAGAAGAGTTATCTCCCTCCTACCCCGTCTGGGCAGGGAGGGAGGGGAATTATGCTGCTAAGAGCAGGATGGCAGAGAATGCTGAGCAGGGCTTAGGCATGCAGAGAGACAATGATCATGCTGTATGCTTGTATCATGCTGTATGCTGCTGTGCTGAATAAAGATCAACAGAAAAGAGATACTGCTGTGTGGAATCCCTGTCTTTGGTGAATGAAGAGTGTCAGTGGGGGTCCCTCCTCTGCAGACCCAGGGGATCCCTACTGGCTGGAGGCGCTGCAACCACCCAGAGAAGATCCAATCCAGGTAACCTGTCTCAACCCCTGTTCCTGACCCGGGCTCTCCCCACAACACCATGGAGTCTCAGCCCCCCTTTTTGCCAGCAGGTCACAGCACCAAGACCCATTTGATGTAACCAGAAGGAGGGTACCCCCCTGTCAGGAATCAGCATTCTCCACGCTCCCCACACAGAGCACTCTCTTTTCACAGGGAGCCCCTGGACACACAACTCAACCCTACCTTACTGGTCTCCGCGGCTCCCCGCCCCTGCCGCCGTCACGGGATCACCCCCCTCGGCGATTCCTCTGCTCAGCGCCGGGCACGCCCACGGCCACCCGCGCACACACCTGTACCCTCCTCTGGCACGGTCCACGCGCGTACACGCGTTATGGAGCGCGCTCATTCTGCACACTCTTCTTCCTTTCACCCGGACCTCAGGCTCCACCCCCGCATGCCGCACGGGCATACTCAGGTTACCAACAAGACTCACCTGGCTTGTTATGCCAGCACCAATCTGCAGTGTCTCCCTGTAGCTCTTCCTGTCCTGCCTCCGTTCCTGATTGGATCTCCCTGCTTTATCTAGCTCCTCTCTGCTCTCAGTCTTTGCTCGACATACTCTCTTTATGGAAGTACTTCAGGATTCTCTCAGTGTTTTCACAGGTTCTGACGCGGCTTGTACGACTACCCCCTCTGGCTCTCGATCTCGGCACTCCTTGGACAACGCTCACTCTGGTAACCCCTTGACTACAACCTATCTCCGCTCTCCCCTCCCTGACCTCGGCAAGGCATTCTTCACTCTATCTCTACAACCGGTACCGGCAAGTATTGTCTACCTTACTACACCTGGCCTGGCAACACTTTATACCACACTCCGGACACGCTCCCTTTGCTGCGGGTGCATGTATTACCACTTTCCCCTTCAGCTCGGGATGGGTCTGGTCTGCGGGCAGCACCAGCGTAACACGGGGGTTACATATATATACACATATGCATATATTTATGCATGCATGATATACCCACTGTACAAATGAATGGGTGAAGGGTGGGGGTAGTTGCCTGGGTGGGTATCGGGGCAGGGTGGGCTAATCCCTTAATTACTATAGCGGTTATTTACCAATAAGGTAATTAAAGGGTTAGGGGACATTAGAATGTATTTGCAATGTATTTTTCTGGCAACGGAGGACAGGGAGATGCTTATCCTGACGTGGACATCCATCATATTGCTGTGGTAAGTAGAACTGTATTTATTTACTTTATTTATGCTGGTTTATGTGATTAATAATGGGCAAATGAGAGAAAGGGAGAGAGAGATGGGGAGAGAGATAGAAAGAGATAGCAGAGAGAGAGAGAGAGAGAGAGCAGAGGGATAGAGCAAAGAGAGAGAGAGAGCAAAGAGACAGACAGAGCAGAGAGATAGCATAGAGACAGACAGAGCAGAGAGAGATAGCAAAGAGAGAGAGAGAGAGCAGATAGAGATAGCAAAGATAGATAGAGAGAGAGAGAGAGAGAGACACGAGGAGGAGAAAAGAGAGAGAAACATGAGGGGGCCCTGATTTTTTTTTTGCCCTGGGGCCCTCACATGGCTAGCTACGCCACTGGACTTATCCCACGCTGGACTTATATAGAATTATCCCTCTTCTTTTTTTTTTTTAGCAATCCTGATTTTGAGCTAGATAAGGGGTTGATCTCTACCTTATACCGCACTCTACTTTGTCCTGACGAAAATAGTAAATGTGTCTATATGCTTAAATGGGAGGAAGGATTGGATGAATCAAGAGGATTGGGGGTGCATCTGTGAGGCAGTCGCCAAGAGCTTGATCTCCACGGCTATAAAGGAGAATGCATAAAAATTGTTGCTGAGGTGGACCATAACTCCAGTCAGGTTACATGCCATTAATACTTCTCATTCATCTGCTTGCTTGAAAGGGTGTGGACAAAAATGGCTCTGTAACATATTTGGTGGTCTGTCAGTGATAGTACCATATTGGAGACAAATATTCTCCTTTATAAACTCTCTTTTGGGCACTTCCGTGAGACCGGATCCATAGACCGCCCTTCTAGGCAGGACCAGCTGTCCTGGCTCTTCATAAAAATTCTTCCAGGCTTGCCTATTCTTTCCACAGCTAGATTCTGTATCACAGTTTATGGAATGAGCAAGATGCCCCATCCATAAATATTGTTAAACTGTGAATCTGTTTTGTTCTAGAAATAGAAAGAGTTGCAGTATTTCTGAGAGAGAAATGCAATAAATTTGCCCTGATATGGAAACGCTGGTTTGTTTCATAGGGCAGGCAGGGCCTGAAAGCGGGTACAGCCTTACGTTGAAATCCCCCCAATGTGTTTCCCACCCGGTTAGACGCTATAGCACAACTATCACCAGTTGAGCATCCAGTATGTGACTAGTCCCTTCTGTGGACCTATTGATTCGCGGGTGATGATTATTTTATTGTTATTTTCTTCTTCTCTGCTTCCTGTTCATGGTGTAAGGTATCTTCATAATCATTGTGTTGTACTTCATGTTTTCCCTCTCTTCTTTTTCTGTACCCCATAAAATCTGCAAATAAGTAAACATTTGTGGGAAAACAAAACATGATTTTCTTAACCTCCAGCTTCTGAGGTGACCTTAAAACTGCACTGTGTTTTGAGGGGAGCTCTTTCTTAACCTCCTAAACACCTAACATTTCATACGTTTAAATCTCCTGAATTTAAAATAAAAAACAGCGTTGGGAAGGGAAAGAAATGAAGTAAAACATGTGTATTTATTTTAAGGTGCCCCTCTCCCTTTCTGTTTTCTAAGCATATATATTGTACAAATCTTTCTTAAACATGGTTTGAATAACTTTTCGACAATGCTAAATAAATGTACAATTCTAAAGGCCCTGGTTTATAAACTTTTGTATTTCAGGGTCAAATCTTAATTGGGATCAGAGCCACTGACAGCTTTCCCATGGCCCAGGACTACAGTTTCTACTGCCCCCCGGCCCCGCATGTCGGTGGTCCTTCCCTGTCTTTTTCTTGCACTCCCCGCCCTCTCTCTCTCACTCTATCCATGAATTTCTCCCCACATCCTAAGAATGTTACCAGGAAGGGGGGGGGGGGGGGGGGGGGGGGGGGGGGGGGGAGGGGGGAGCTGAGGTCCGGAAGGGTTCTGCAGCAGAGGGTTTGCTGGGCCCTGCAGCAGGATGCAGAAGTGGTACCCGACTTCTGGCATTGGGTGGATGATGGATGCACCAAGGGGGAGGTGTCGGTTGCTAAAGGGCCCCGCAGCTTAGGAGTGTAGGGGCCCCTCAGCACAAGGAGGCATTGTGGCCAGATGTGGAAATTGGGAGCCCTCGGAGCTGCTGGGTCTGGGACAATTGTTCCAGCTTCCCCCCCCCCCTCCCATCGGCGGCCCTGCTTAGGACAACATCCATTAAATCTCTTTACGCGTAAAAGTATTTTTCACCCTGGCTTTCCACCTGTACAGGCATACCCCGCATTAATGTACGCAATGGGTCCAGAGCATGTATGTAAAGCGAAAATGTACTTAAAGTGAAGCACTACCTTTTTTCCACTTATCGATCCATGTACTGTACTGCAATCGTCATATACGTGCATAACTGATGTAAATAACGCATGTGTAACAGGCTCTGTAGTCTCCCCACTTGCGCACAGCTTCGGTACAGGTAGGGAGCCGGCATTGCTGTTCAGGACGTGCTAACAGGCGCATGCCCGTAAGGGCGATATGTCCTTACTCACAAGTGTACTTAAAGTGAGTGTTAATAAACCGTGGTATGCCTGTATTTTACTTGCTTTACAAGTGCCATTATCACAGTGCAAAACCGTTTTCTCAGTGATGTCACGATGATTGGATTATGTTGTACATTTATGACAGCAGATTCCTGTACATCCAATAAAATCTGCCACCACATCAACATTCATCCACAATGATTACAAAGAGAATGTAGGAAAATGCTCTCAATGATTTTCCCAAAAGTCATAAATTATGATTTATTGAACAAGAGCCTTACATTTCCCATTTGTATGTGCATTGTTATTAGAAGATGCTTTTATATTTATTGGTTTCTTTCATATTTTCTTCAGCATGTGAACTTTTTATTCCCTGTATATTGTGCAGTTTATGCTGTTAATTGAGAAAGCAAAAACAGGGCGCGGTAGAGAGAGTAGATGTTAATCTGTAATTCAGTCAGATTGTTGGCTTTTCATTACAGAAATCTTTTTGCTTGTTCCAGATGAACTTGCCAATTGTTGAAAGTATAAACTCTAAGCTTAGGTCGCGGTGATCGTGGAGCTATAAAAATATCTCTATTTACTTGCAATGGACGGTACTAAGGAATGTAATACCTGGGCAATAAAACGATGCTGCTTAATACTGTGCCAATCCAGTCACAATACACTCAGGGGGTCATTTATCAAAGTCTCCCAGCTGAAAAAACTAAGACATCCATTCTGCAGCAGATACTGTACTGTATGTCTTTCCTTTTTGAATTTAACTTTGCAGCCGGGAGACTTTGATAAAAAAAGGTCATCTTTGACTTCAACTCTGTGATGTTAGAAACATGAATTTCTGTTCTTGTAATATCAGAGATGGGCCGGGGTAGGACAAAGAAGGTGACATTTCTCTTGGTCAAACATACATTTTTCCAATGAAATCTTCCCATCTGTCTTGTTATTTCCAAAATGTTTGTTTATGAAAATAAACTAAACATGCTCAGTTAAGTTCTTTATTTTATCCAGAGTTTTTACCTGATTAATATATCCCAGCTGTAACCATGGCAACCTCTTGCTTACCGAGTGTGACTGACAGTGGCCATTTTAACCTCCCACGGAGGCAGAATTTACAGCGTGGGATGTAACAGGGACATATCCCTGTTTAAATAAAGTAGCCTCAGAGGTCTGAGAATCTAGCAGAGAATCTAGTAGAGAGATAGTTAATTGCAGCCACTCAATTAACTAGAGAGCTCTGTGAAAAGCCTCCTGTTGGAAACAGGAGAGAGATTCCTTAGCTCACATTTGGGCTGACAGAAGGAGAGCAGAGACGCCTGCACACAGACACTGTCTTGAGCACAAAGGCTGTGCTGAGATCAAGACATCCAGACACCCAGAGACCTATATTTCATAGACACAGAGGACCCAGGAACCTGCCAGAGACTGACATGGAGGGCCACCTGCTTAAAGTACCTCCTGAGACTTTGAGATGATAGGCTGGTAATGGGAATATCCCTCCAGTCCTGCAGATATGGTCTGGGGAAGCAAGTTAACCCGTACAAAGGGATGGGGGTTTGTTATTTTGTTATTTTTGTATGTTTTGCCTGGATAAAGGAACAGGCTCAATAAAGCCAAGATATAATTTCACCCAAATCGGTCTCCATTATATGTACCTCTGCACACATCTCTTACAGGGATTGCTAAAACCGCAGCAAAAGAACTTTGCAAGAAACAAAAATTGGGGCAGGGGCGTGCAAGGTAACAAAAATTGAAAAAGTTATGGTGGCTTCAAAAAGTGACAAACATCCTCCACTGTATAGTGTGCAGTAATTAAAAAATACTTGTGGTGCATTTGCATGTCTCAGACAGGTCTGCAACCCTGTCTTTCCCCATTATCGCTTAGCAAATAGTGCTTCCACTGCAGCAGGTATTCTGGGTAATGACACCCAAATGAGCACAGTATGTCACTGTTTAATTCTTATCAACAACAAAAAGAAACATCTTTTTTTTAGGTGAGTAGAGTGGGTCCTGCACTGTTCCATCAGACATAGTATTAATAGAACGTGTGTCGCAGAATTCCAGCACTCCTTTTAGAAGCACGGTCTGCAGGACCATCAGAAATTATCAGCTTTTTTTTTTACAGTAATAATGGGGTAAAGGTACAAAAGAAAAAAGGGATGTGTGGAAGGGTGGAGGTACGAAGGCTCGGCCAGACAAAAGAAGAAATATGCATACATACTGTATAGAAAGAGGAAGGACCATCCTGGAAGAACCAACATCAAGGCACCAAGGAATGTGGTAAGGGAAGGGGAACACAGTTTTGTCATGCTGAACCACAGGGTCTAGATTCATGATTTCTAATGCAGTATAGTCCCAAATAGTTTATTTACCATCATGTCTTCTAATGTGATAGTCTTCACCTCTGCCAATGCCTTCTCCAATCTCTTATCGGACAGTAGCCATTTGTATTTGCATTATGATCAGAAGTAATCGGCTAGTTTTTGCTCTTTAATACATTTTTTAATTGGCGAGCCCCTACAGGTAATTCCAAGTACTGTATATGTATTTCCATGCTTGTTTCATTTGTCTGGAGCATCTGCATAACGGACCGAAGAATTGGCATTAAAAATAAGTATATTGCGCAGTGTGTATAAGCTTGTTATTTGAAGAATCTACATCAGTGTTTCCCAACCGGGGTTCTGTGCGAACCTTGGGGTTCTGTGAGAGGATCAAAAGGGTGCCGCGGGATTTCCCCATTCTCACAGAGCAGGAAGAGAGCAGAGCAGTCTCCTCTATCCTGATTGGCCACATTACACAGCAGCAGCCAATCAGGAGGAGATGTCAGGAGTGTGTTGGGTATGACCAAGCAGAGGAGGAGGAAGCAGCATGGACCATGTGTGTCTCTGTCCTATTTGTGTATTTTTTTCTGTCACGTGTGTGTTTTCTGTGACTTTCTGCCCCCTCTGACTCCCTACCCCCTGTGACTCACTTCCCCCTCAGAATCCTGTGACTCCCCTACCCCCTGTGACTCACTTCCCCCTCAGAATCCTGTGACGCCCCTCCCCTGCCCCCTGTGACACCCCTGTCCCTTCTGACTCCCCTTCCCCCTCTGACTCTACTGCCCCCTCTGACTCTACTTCCCCCTCTGACTCTACTGCCCCCTCTGACTCTACTGCTCCCTTTGACTCTACTGCCCTTTTTGACTCTACTGCCCTCTTTGACTCCACTGCCCCCCCTGACTCCACTAGTTAACAAAACCAACTGGGTCTAGCGTGTTTTATTTTTTATTTGTGTGATATAATTGAAAGTTAACATTTCTGGCTGATTCATTTTTTTAATGCTGTCTTCTTATTACCGGATCAGGGAGTACTATATACAGGGTCTTGTCGCTTCTTTGTTTTGCGCATACAGTAGGAAACTAAATTAACAAGCATCTTACATGTTATGCAACCAATTTTTTTTTTAATTCTTTACATAAAATAATGCAGTTTTGCTTTTTTTGTGGTAGAGGAAACAAATATGTTGCTGAAAAAGCCAGCTCAAGGACAAATATTTTGGAAGAAGACGGAAGGTTATTTAACGCCTGCTTCCTCAATAACACAACACACATTCTTTGGCTCAAAGCAATTATACTTCACAGGCACTGCTTTGTGTAAAGGTCCTGGCAGCATTTCCATGCAAAATGTAAAGTAAGCAAATCTACAGTATATCCACTAGTGTCATAGGATAATCATTGTGGTAAAGTACATTAATAAATAGGTTTCTTGCAGTGATCGCACTAGGCATCAGAGCCTCATTCAATAACCTTTGCTGGCATTTAACACTGGTCACTTCAGTGCCATTTGTAGATGATGTGCAAATTATTTGTACACTCATTGAGGGTAAGATATTAGACTGTTGTCATAATGCGATGAAGTTCAGTATCTGTCATTAATTATCACATCATATGTAACAAGTTTGATGCATTTTAAGGCAGTTTCTTTGGCACACTTGGTTAACTTTGATTTATAATAAGAGTCTCCTCTACTAACTGTAGCCCCTTTACCAGTATTCTTCTTCTACCCACTGTGCCATTCAATTGTTTGATTGGCATAAGTAATGTGTTGATTTTGCAATTGTAATGTTGTTTTATTTGGGCCATTTTTTAAAATTCCTTCACCATTTCTTGCTATAGTGGTAAATCATGCCCATATTATATGAGCATGACGTACCCACTGTACCAATGAATGGGTGAAGGGTGGGGGTAGTTGCCTGGGGAGGGTGGTTAGGCCTGCTGGGTTGGTAGTGGGAGAGTGTGGGTTAAACCCTTAATTACTATAGCGGTTATTAACCGCTAAGCGGATTAAAGGTTAGGAGACATTAGATTGTATTTTTGATTGTACTGTATTGTTTGTGGCATGGATGGTGATGAAGATGAGGACGGCCTTCACTGTGGCAGCCTGGCAGGGGTCAGTGCAAGTTTTATTTATTTTATTTCTGCAGCTTAATGTTTTATTTGTAATGGACAAATGCACGATTATCCATATCTGGATAATAGTAATTTTTGACCATTAATCATTAATGTACTGTATGTGTTGGGGGCAGGGGGGTGGGGGGGATGAGGGGGGGAGGTATTTAGTTCAAAGTATTGCCTGTTATGTTTTTTGGCCACACGATTGGTACCGCAGGCCAGCGGGAACCCCCGGACTCCCGTGGGGATCACCCAAGGGCCCCGGACTCCAACGGGGATCAGCCAAGGGCCCCGGACTCCCGCAGGGAATCACTCGGGGACACCCGTCGGCCTATTGTATTAATTGTGTGATGAAAAAAATGTAAACAATGATTTTATTCATGGCTCCATTTCATTTAAAATCTAGCGTGATTTTAAAGTACGATTCACTTATCACTGCTTAGTGAATCGCGCTGACTGGGAAAAACCGTAGTGTTTGCCGTTTTTTGCCGATCGGACGTATTTATTTTCACTTTTTTTGTGGCAGAAAAAATGCCTTTTTACGGCCGATAAAGCACTGTTATCACTGCTTAGTGAATAACACAGCAGGCTGTGTCCATCTTAAAAGCCATTTATCGTACTTAAAAGCAGTTATCACTGCTTAGTGAATCACCCCGTGTGTTTGTGAGTATATACCTGCGGTTCTCCTGCTGCCTTTGTGAGTATCTTACTCTCTCTTCTACATTGTGTCGATCATGCAGTCCTTTTATTACTTTTGCTGCTGATGACGTTAATTCCATGAACTGATACACATCTGACAATACTATAACATAACACAGACCTACAAAGAAAAAACATTAACATAAACATCACCTGTATTGACTTTTCTTTTTTCCAGGAGCAGCTCCTGCCTCCCATCCTATTGTGATACTTCACTCCTCCTGCTCCGCCATATAATATATATCCTTCAATGTATGCCTGACTAATAAGCTTTTGGCTTATCTAACTACTTATTAGGCCTTATTAACCTGTTATACCCCTTACCGCTTCCTTATATAAACATATTTAACTGCTGCTTGTATTGTATTTTTTTTTTAACTACTTAATTACTTAACGCACCTAGCTTGGCCTTGAACTTCGGCCTTCCTCAATAACTGTTAACAAGACAATTCTACTAGTCCCCTCTACTCCACTAACTTTTTTCCTCCTTTAATCTTTTACCTCAGGAGACCCCAAGAAGTACTTTTAGTCCTTTGCACCATTCCAAGTCCTCAAGATACTTTTAAAGTCCTGGCGCTCTCTTCCTTTGCATTGTTTTGTTCTCTTGGTCTCTTGCTGACCTCGCATTGGGGCTATTGTCGTTTCTTTCGTTGCTCCTTGATTTGCCCCCCAGAGCCTTTTTCTTGTGCCTTTGTTTCGGGTCTCTGTAAGAACTTTTCCGCTTCCTTTGCCGTGTTGAACACTCTTGTTCCTGCCTCCGCGAGGAGTCTCAGCGTGGCAGGGTAGCTTACTGTACATTTTTTGTTGCCTTTAAAGAGAGCGCTGCACACCTTGCTAAATTCCCTCCTTTTATCTGACCCCGCTGCTGAATAGTCTTGAAATAACAGGAGCCCATGTCCCTCAAATACAGGTAAACACCGTTATAGCGCGAATCGGTTATAACGCGGTTTTCACGTGGCTCCCGTTTAAAAAAAAATAAAAAATTGCACACACTCTCACTGCACACATTCTCACTGCACACACTGCTCACTGCACACACTGCTCACTGCACACACTGCTCACTGCACACACTGCTCACACTCTCCCAGCACACACTCTCCCAGCACACACTGTTCACTGCTCACTGCACACACTGCTCACTGCACACACTGCACACACTGCACACTGCACACACTGCTCACTGCACACACTGCACACACTGCTCACTGCACACACTCTCCCAGCACACACTCTCACTGCACACACTGCACACACTGCTCACTGCACACACTGCACACACTGCACACACTCTCCCAGCACACACTGCTCACTGCACACACTGCTCACTGCACACACTCTCACAGCACTCAGCTCTCACAGCACACTCTCACAGCACTCAGCTCTCAGCACACAGCACTCACAGCACACTCTCACAGCACACAGCTCTCACAGCACACAGCACTCACAGCACACTCTCACAGCACTCAAAACACACTCTCACAGCACACTACACCACAACTCCCAGTCCCCCTCCCTACCTTTGGTGTCGGCTGCTGAGATCAGGAGGAGGGGGGGGGGTGTTGGGAGGAGGGGGGGGGGTGTTGGGAGGAGGGGGGCCGCGTGGGCTATGCCGAGGAGGGGGGGGGGGGTGAGTGAGGTGCAGGCTGGGACTCGAGGACCGCGTGGGCTATGCCGAGGAGGGGGTGTAGGTGTGGGGCATGGGGAGGAAATGGATGCCGGTGGTGGGAGGTAAGGAGCAGGTTGCGGCTGGACTCGCCGTTGCTAGGGGACGTGTAGGGCTTCAGGCCACCTTTTCCTTCCCTCCTCACTCCCTCCCGATCAGGTACGCGGCGGCCATTTTTTTAAATTAGCGCGACCCCGGGTCTAGCGCGGTCCTCGGGGGCCACCCGATCCGACCGCGCTATAACGGGGTTTACCTGTAATAGGCTTCCAGCACTTTTCTATGCCCGTAGCATGTTTGCTTTTTCTGCAAAATCTAGGACTCTGGCCATTACTGCCCTGGGTCTGTTTTCTTGCCCTGGTCTGCTCTAACCTAGTCTGTGGGCCTTCTCCATCTTGACCTGGGCTCCACCATGAGTAATTCCCAGTGTCTCTGGTATCCATTTGGAGCAAAAGTCCATTAATTGTATTGGTTTCACAGACTCAGGGATCCCAATAATGCGCACATTATTTCTCCGTGATCTATTTTCCAGATCATCCATTTTTACCTCTAGGGACTTATTCTTTCTTTTAAAAGTCTGCATTTCTAGTTGCAGTGCTGCAGAGTTTTCCTCCAGGTCACTCACTCTATTTCCAGCCTCCCCATATTCTGGTGCTCTGGGAGGTGAGTTCCCCTTTAAGATCCTCTATGGCAGCGGTGCGCAAACTGTGGGGCGCGACCCACAGGGGGGGCGCGACACTGCCGACGGGGGGCGCGGGGTTTACAGAGGCCCCGCGTGCTTCCCGAAGGCACTTAAATTAAGTGCCGGGGGAGCTGCAGGGCCTCTGTAAACCTAACTTACCGTGGCTCCGGCGGCTTCCTCCCTGCGGCGCCATGGCAACGCGGCGTCAAAATGACGCTGCGAGGTCATGTGACGTCACGTTGCTATGGCAACGTGACGTCATTACGCCGGAGCGCGGGTAAGTTGGGGTTGGAGGGGGGCGAGGGAGTGAGGGGACAGCCGTCAGGGGGGCGCAGGGAAAAAATTTGCGCCCCCCTGCTCTATGGCTCTGCAGCTTTTCCAAGCTTTTAGTCAGAGTTGGTATGATTTCCCTCCCCACAGCTCTGGCCACCTCACCATGCTCTCTCTGCTCCCTGTGTCCCTAACTCTCCTGTGTGTCACAGACATCCTGCTGATTCTCTGCATGCTGCTCCATGAGGTCAGCAACCATCTTGGATTTTTCCTTTTTCTTCTCTGCCTTCTCAGGACGTTGCTGCTGCTTTGGAGGCATCTTGGATTTTTTTGAGAGATATTTTTCCATGCAGCTCACTTGAGACCCTCCCCTCTCTCCTTGCCTGTCCCTTTTTTGTTCAGGATAGTGCCGTTTTGAGTGATTACTAGCTGGGTTTCTGCAGGGCTCAGCACTCTGCTTTCACTTTGCCTAGCACCAAAACAGACAGAACAGGGGGCGGGGGGGAGTAATCTGACTTCAAAATGCTAAGGAGTCTCTCCTCTAGCTTTCCCTACTCCTCTGGTGACTTTTTATATATTTTTTGCAGATTATTGCCTTTTTGGCTGAAATCTGGCAGAGCCTTCACAGAGCTCAGTCTTCTGCTCTGTCTGGTGCCATACCGGAAGTCGCAGAGTTACTTTTTATACAGCAAGACTAACTGTCTTTGGTGCCATGGCCACCCGCGGTCACATGACAACAGAGGTTGCGGCACTGGAGGATTAATGCTGTGGGAGGTCCTATAAGGAAGCATTGACCGCCCGCAGTACAATTGTTTCAGGCACTGTCTTCAGCGCCATAGATTTTTGTTTCTTCGACTGCGGCGTCGGAGACAGTAAGTCTGTGTGCATGAAACAGGAGAACTCTAGCTCACAAGACATGGTAAAGATTAAACAATAGAAATGTGCCAGCATTAGGGTGCAATAACCTTTTTGTCATGCGGCTAATAAATTTATAATGGTGTCTGCTCCTGCTTAAAGCTGGGCTCATTGTTTTTGAGGATTTCAATCTGCCTTGGATTGGTCGGTTCCTTTGGTCCATGGATAAGTCTCAAAAATGCCAATCCGCCACTTTAGATTTTTTCTTGAGAGAGAGACTAACTTTCTATTTTCTACTACAGTTGTATATATATCCCCTCAAGCATCCCTCCAAATAAATTAGGGACTGTGCTGATAAAGGAGCACACCTAAGGTACCCGACTGGGAGATATACTAATGGCTATGCAAACTATATTTTAAATGGATCCCATCCCACACGTCCTAAAACAATTTCCATTCCAACTATATAGAGTTGATAAGAATAAGGCACCAACCTAATGACTGGAATCGTGTGCTGGTATCAGACCCAACAAGACTAGAGCCCACCGATATAATAGCACAAGCAGTCACAAAAGAATTACTATCCAAATTAGACGGAAAAAAAGAGACAAAATACAAAAACCAATGGACAACCTAAAAGTTGTCACACGCATCCAGGTAAGAGGAGGTGGAAGACGTAAGTGTAGTGGAAGACGATCTGGGCACTATACAGAAAACAGAGGATGAGCTGCAGAAAAAAAACAAGGAATTAGAAATCAAGATGACCAGGAAAATCGCTCTAGAAGAAATAACATAAGAATTATATGAGCCCCAAAAACACTGAAACAGAATCATTTAATGGAGTTTTGTGAGAAATGGCTACCAGAGAATCTGGGCATACAGTACCAGCAGAGGACTGTCCAATACAAATTGAAAGAGTGCACAGAGTGGGACAAGTAAGACCAGATCAAAATTACAAACTTAGGCTCACTATAGCAAAAATGTTAAATGTCAACAACAAAATTAAAATACTGACAACGTTCAAGGAACCTGAGCAACTGCTCTACAAAGTAAAAAGGGTCGTGCTGTTCCAGGATTGCTCGGTTACCATTTCACGAAGAAAAAGAGACTTTGTTAGTGTGCACAATACTTTTTAAACAAAAAAGAAAACTTGCATTCACATACCCTGCGACACTGAAAATCTTCACAGAAATATGCACCAGGGTATTAACAGGAACTATATATACACAGAGAGCGGTACCTACTGCTCACCTATTATAAATTTAAATAGTATAAGAGTACATAGGGTGCACACGGGATCAATAGCATCAATTTAAAAAGGTTGTTTAGACACAACCCAAAGGATACCTATTTGCACTCACTATAGATAAGCATTATGGACAGAAATTTTAATCCGAGGGTACTGATATCCCTATATGGCCAATCACAAGGTTGTGGGTACTGTTAAAAAACATTTTATTGAATCAACAAATACATACAGTATATACAATAAGGTGTGTAAAATAAAGGTTACAAATTTGGGGAGATGATCAATGTAGAAAGGGTACCTTATCAAACATAGTTTATATTCCTAACTGTGTATATCCTATTCACGAATTATAAAATGGGTAAGGCAATATAGTAGTTAATCTCAAAAAACAGATAATGTATAAGGTTTATAACCACAGAGTGAAACAGTTGTCAAAGAGTGTCATCAAGTCTGCGTAGCCACTCAGAACGATACAGGTAAGTGATAGCCGTCAACCAGACACAATTGCAACAATTGTTCACTAAGGCCGTGCGTATAGTGCCCGCGATGGCGACGCGTGATGTCACCCGTTGCCGTCGCCGGTAGCGAAAGTTGTATTTCGCTTTGCGGCGGCGTTACGGGCGACCAGGGCATTGATTAGTTCAGGGGCTGTCACATGAGGTGACAGCTCCTGAAAAATCAAATATTCCCGGCTTCCGAAAATCGCATCGCCACGTCGTCCCGTCGCTTTGTCGCCGTCGCGCTTACTATAAGCGTGGCCTAAGTATGAAGACCTGCAACAGTTGCTGATGGCTATTTAGACTTGATCAGAGTTTAAAGAATATGTAGGTATAGAGAACAAGAACCCAGTTATAGCACTGGGTAGGGGGGCTATGCACTAAGCAGTGATAAGTCGTTTTAAGAGCGCAAAGTGCTCTTAGAACGTGAAGTTCCGCCGAGCGCTATTCACTAAGCCGCGCAAACAGGCACTTTGCGCTCTATAACTGACTTTTTCTTGACATTTTTTCAAAGTCCAACTTTGCTCGTACGATCAGCTGTTTGCGCAGAATCCTGCCCTTCTGCGGGATTCACTAAGTAACGCAAACTGATCGTACGTGAAAGTTGCGCTGAATAAAGCTCACCAGCTAAAGGCTGGTGATAAAAAAGCAGGACTTAGAAAAAAATCTTTGTTTACATTTTTGTATGCGCAACACCAATACAACAGGCCGGCGGGTGTCCCACCAAGTGGGGGTCCCCGCGGGAGTCCGGGGGTCCCCATGGCCATCCCGGGGTACCCGCGGGCCTGCGGTACCAATGTTGCACATCCAAAAATAATAAACAATATCTATAACTAAATACACCCCCCTAACACATACTATACAGTAATGGGCAAAATTACTGTTATCCACATATGGATAATAATGCATTTGCCCATTTAAAATACATATAACTTTCAATAAATACAGTAAAAACATATTACACTTACCTTTTACAGGAGCCCACGATGAAGGCCATCTTCATCCTCATCTTCATCTTGCCCATGCACCCTCCGATGCTGCAAGATATACACAAGAATAAAAACATCCAATGTAATGTCCCCTAACCCCTTAATCACCATAGCGGTTATTAAGCGCTACAGGCATTAAGGGATTAACCCACCCTCACCCACCACTCAGGAGGCCTACATCCCCTCCCCCTCTAACCCCCCACCCCGTGAGGCCTAACCACCCTCACCCACTACCCACAAGGGAGGCCTACCCACATACCCTTGGGGCCAATACCCCCTCCCCCCACCCCCAGTACCCACAATAAAAACAATACACAGCCCCACAATAAACATCATTCTATTTATTAAATACTTAACCCACCCCCTGTGCCCCCCCATAAATACATGATTTATTCTTTTACATACATGTTTCATACCCCAGCCCCACACGAGTCCCCAGCGGGCCTGACGGGTCACCTGACAGACCTACAGGTTACCAGCAACTTGTTTCATACAGGTTCTGGAGGCCTGTTGGTGGGTCCCGCCAGGCACCATGGCCCCCAGGTGGTCTCCGCGGGTCACCATGGGCCACAATTGGGTCCCCACCGTAGGCCCGCGGATGTCTGGGAGCCCCAGGTCAGACCCACAGGTGTCTGAGGGGCCTCGGGTGGTTCCCACGGGGGTCTGGGGACCCACGGGTGCTCACTACGGGTCCGCGGTGCCCCCACGGATGTGAGGCCACCGGTTCTTACCCACACACTACGGGTCCGCTGTGCCCCCACGGATGTGAGGCCACCGGTTCTTCCCCGCAGACTACGGGTCCGCGGTGCCCCCACAGATGTGGGGCCACCGGTTATTCCTCACAGGTGTCACCCGTGGACCCACCAGCCTGATACCCGTGAGATACCCGAGGATACCTCAGGTGGTCTCCAGAGGTCTCACGCAGAACCAAGGAACCAACCCTGAATGTAAAATAAATAAACCTGACCTATACATTCAATACATACATCCCCCTCCCCCCCAACACATACAGTACAATAATGTGCCAAATAACTATTATCCAGATATGGATAATAGATAATTTGCCCATTATGAAACACATAAAACATGCATAAATCAAAACATGAATTCTTAATCTTAAAATCACCACATTGCCTGTTAAAATAAATCCAGCATCGATTGTAAATATAACCCAACAAACCAACAGCTACACAAATGTATATGAAATGTCACACAATTGCATTGAGTATGTACATGATGCAATTAATCTGTGCATCATGTAACACTATGCAAAATATATATAACAATAAAATACAATATGAAAAATGTCCCCTAAGCACCAATGCCATCATGAAAATCAAATATAAACTAAGCAACATCAATACAATTAGCATCAATCAATTAATCCATTTCCTCAAACAATTACAATACAATACAAATCAATTATACAATTCCCTATTCAATTCCTAAAGCCAAACCATTGCCAAAACAATTCTAATTTAAAGAAACCACCATCATTCTAATCTAAGTATCATAAAGAAGCCATTACAATTAACCTGTAACTAAATACAAATTACATTATTCACAACAATGACAAAATAAAGCTGATAAATACATTAGCCATACATGAAAAGAACATAAACATTAGCAAAACAATCAATTATTATCCCTGTATGTCTATCCATATAGATAGATATACATACAGTACAGTAAAATACAGGGGCATTAATACAGCATAAAAAACAATGCATTTACATACAAAAATCACATAGAATACACCCATTCAGTGTCCGTGAATATATGTATATACTGTGATGCCGACAACACATTGCAGTCTCTTTTGTCCCAAATGAGGCAGGAAACACTATACTTTCTAAGCAGGGGTTTATTTACAGGGATAAATAATATGAATAGGCCCACCGTCCCTTTGAGAAAAAACAAATAATAAAATCAAATCCTATTTCCAGTAGGAAAGCTAACTACACATTTCAGCAGCAACCCTTACTAACCCGGGTGGATAGCTAAGCTCATTCCACCCCCAAACAGATATTATTGCTACGCTGTCAGGACGAGCTCACCACAAACGAGGCGGGACCGCGGTGCTGAGGTGGGATAGGATAAAACGCTACCCACAGCCACGAGGGCGCGTCTTGAGTGTAGAGTGGTCTGGGAGTCCGAGTCGGGGCAGGAGAGGTTCGGATGGTCGAGGGTACTGTTCGCCAAGTCCGGGGTTAGAGAGAGGGATGTAATCGTTTTACCGTTGCCGGGTTCGGGGTGCCAGAGTTGCGGAGAGTCGTATTGCCGTATGCCGAGTTCGGGATGCAAGAGGTGCGGATAGTCGTAGAGGAAGCCGGTTCGGTACACGAGGAAGACTGCAAAACAAGACAGGACAAGACAGGACTACGAAGGCAGAGAGTGATGAGAACAACTGGTTCTATCTCAGCCGACGAGTTAATGAAGCTGCAGGGTATATATAGGCAAGAGGGTCCAATGGCAGAGTAGCAAGGTGGGGGTGTGTGAATGGGCCAGGCTGAGGCAGGGATAGGTCTAGATGAGTTCCTGGAGGAGGGGCTATAGATCCTAGAAGAACTGGTATATTGGATTGCAGCATTAGAAATAGATACTGTGCCTTTAAGAGGCTGTACGCCTCCGTGTGGCCGTGCCTCCGTGTGGCCGTGCCTGTGGATGCGTGAGCGTGCACACGCCCCGAGCCGAAGGCAGAAGAAGAGGACTGACGTGCGTGCGCGTGCACAGGGGAAACGGAGCTCGGCGTCCTGGAGGAGAGATCCGTGTGGGACGCGGGAAGCCCTGGCAGAGCTGCAGGTAAGTGGGGAGCACGCCGAGAGCGGCGTGACTCCCCGTTCGTTACATACGCACATAAAGTCTCTGTATACCGAAAATAAGGGTTTGGCTTATCTGTAAGTCCAACCGGCGATGTCACTGCTTCAGCACAGCTCTCTCAGCAGTGTCTCTCAGACTTCTTTTACCAGCCTCCATTAGCTGGGGAGCTACTCTGTCTCAGCCCTTCTCTGGGAAAAACTGTCTCACAGTGCCTTGCTGCTTCCATACTTTTAAGGCACTTCCTGATTAATTAGCCAGCAGGTGAACAGCCAAGCTAGAGAGGATTAACTCTATGAGAGCTGCAAAGTCATATAACTGCCCTATTCAGCCCCTAGAGGCACCACAATACATAGATACATTCACAGGCATTTAATGGGACTGAAAAAATAAAAGACATGAATGAAAAATCAAAAAAACCTGTAAAAGTAAAAATAATAAACGTTTCTTTTGTTTACTCACCATTAGATGCCTGCTCATCGAAATCCAGGCGACCCGGAAGCACTGGGACCAATCCACAGGTAAACCATAAAATAATAAACCCTTACAATCCATAACGGTGTCTTGTTCTTCTATTTGTAATCCTTCCCGTCTGTCTTGGGGTCTTCTTTTCTTCTTTGGGGTCTTCTCCGGCTTCTTCCGTTTTCTTACGCCACGCCCTTCTTCTCTTCTTAGGAGGGGAGATAGCTTCAATGTGACAGGCTTTCAATTACGTCACATCCGTTCTCCCCAAGCCTCTGTCACATGGTCTACTAGAGCCAATCAGAGTAGGGATGTAGTTCCCACGCTCTGATTGGCTACAGTACCATGTGAGGCCGGTCATGTTTCTTTTCATGACGTCATCTTAAAGGCAATTGAAGCACAGCCATTCTGATTGGCTGTGCTTTCATTGCCTTTAAATGACGTCATCAATTTTTTTTCTTTCGGCCAAATCACATGTTTTTCACGGCTCAATCAGGACCGTGGAAACATTTGACGAAAATGTGACATCATAGGCCTATGTCGCCTCATTTTGAAGCTAGTCACCGAGGAGGGAACATCTCCCTTCCTAAACAGATAAGTGTTAAAACCTCACTAAGATAACACGGCCGAATGACAAGCCCTTAATGTTTCAGCCTACACAGCATAAGTGAGAGAACATTATACCTGCTCGCATCAACATTTGTCTTCTGTAACAACTGTTTGGCACCAGATCAGAGTTCCTAAACCAATGAATTTATTGGAATAGAGGCATTAATACGGCAGGATAGTGTCTACAAATTGCCTATTATATAGCTGTTGAATTGTTAATTGCAACAGCAATAAGGTTGAATTCTTTAAACTCTGATCAGGTCTAAATAGCCATCTGCAACTGTTGCAGGTCTTCATTCTTCGTGAACATCTGTTGCAATTGTGTCTGGTTGACGGTTATCACTTACTTGCCTCCTTTTACTATCACTCTGTATTTCCATATGTGCTTTCCCACTCTCTATCTACAATATCCTTATATGTAAAATATGTCAGTTAAAATGTTTGAAATATGCACGGTGTGGAAGGAAAACTAGACAGATTTTTAAGAGCAAACTAGAATGGAGAAACAAGTGCATATAAATTAGAAGGGAGGAGTAGGGAAGAGCGCAAAGCACTAAGTAAAAAAACAAAAACATTCTTGAAAGATAGAGGGGGAAACAGGGGGAGTCAAAACCAAAATAAGCAACTTGTGATAAGACCACAGATGGGATTATAAACTCCCAGGGGAATGTGGATACTAGGAAAACGAATGTATGTCACGTCCAACACCCATCTGGAAAAAAGAAAGGTGCACCACAAGAATGAGTTATATAGTTATACAGTTCATGATCAAATGGTTAATGCAGTTAACAGGTTAATTTGGGGGGTTATAGGTTACATCTTAATAACGAGAGATGCTATCACTATTGAGGGGAAGAGAGGCCATACTGCATGTATCAAACCAGACACAAATTTAACAATATAGGAAAGAAATACCTATATGCATAATTACATAAAACGTGACGGGATTAAATAACCCCCAAAATTTTTTTTTTACTCTGCAGTATTTGATGAAAATAAGGGCTGAGAGAGCCCACATACCATACAGGAAAGCCATGTAGACTCCAAAGAGAGCTTAAAAATGCAAAGAGATTGGGTGGGACAAAGCATATTCTCACCAGCCATAAATAAAAAGCAGGAGTGGCTATACTCCAAGGACACAGGGAGGAAAGACTATTAATGATTCAATAAATAAATTAAACTGATGGGTAAAGAATATCTTTTGGTAAATGCACGTGGCACAAATGACCATAACACACAATACTTTCAAGACATGATGTCAGAGCTGCTAAGCTACAAGAGTAGTAATATAGTACTGGTAGGGGATTGGAACGCCACCCAAGACATGTATCTGGATAGATTTGGGACTACCAACATCCAAAGCAGAAATAAGACTTACATAAAAAAAAATCCCTGGGAGTGGTGGACATCTGAAGGACACTTAAACCAATTGAAAGAGATTACACTTTCTACTCCAATCTCCGCCACCTTTTCTAGGATAGACAGTATTCTGCTAAATGAATCCTTGCTGAATAAGATTGCAAAGACAAAGATAGGGGACATTGTAATTTCGGACCACAGTCCGGTATATGTAGATCTAGACGTAGGACCTAATTCATGGAGATTTCCAAATTATTTAGCTCAAAATTAAAATTTCACAAAATACCCGACAGCAGATTGTAAAGAATTTGAGAAAACAAATTGGATTCACAAAGACAATTCAATTCTCTTTTGGGAAACCTGCAAAGTGGTAATGAGGGGACATAACATCGTAAATAGATATAAAAAACAGACCAATAAAGAATGTAACACTGCTAGCTAACAATTATGCCAGGCCTATAAACAATTTAAACTAGATCCTACACCCTTAAATAAAGAAATGTACTGGCAAAAGAAAGTGGCATGTGAAATTTGGCTAGAAAATAAATAATTAAAAAAACAAAACAATAAAAGAAGTACAATTTTTTAAATACGGGAACAAGGCAGGCAGACTGCTGGGACTCCTCTCTCTCCTCTCTTCTATCTCATTATCTTACCCCTCCCTACCCCCCAAAGAATATTTCAGGAAGCCCTTGGAGAGGCAAATTGTATTAAAACAACCAAAATAGCACATATCAAAACAATTCACAAGTAAGTTAAAGACCCACTTTAATGAATCAGGACCTTAAGCTATTCACAAAAACTGTATAAAAAATATACACTATACCCCTGACGAAGCGGAAGGATCCGTGAAACGTGTACGGTGGAGTTTAGCCCTATTCTCACGCGTGCGCTTACAGGAGTAGCATCTATGTGCACTCCATCCTCATACCGGGACTCTGCCTTGCCCAGAACAGCTTGGAGGTACCATAACCTCTCGCGAGAGAAGCGAGCCAGCGTCCAGGACATCGGAGGTTACCCAATCAGGTAGAGGGAAGACAGCCAATCGGACGCTCTGACGGCAAACCTGACGATCCAAGCGCCCCAGCGGGTCTGGAGGATACACTGCTAGGACTCCGGAGGTGGCCGCCAACAACGAGAAGCGACTCCCCTGCGATACTATATGTTATTACATGCGCATTTCCTACTTGAATCTTGTAAGTAGGATTCCAATTTTTGTTTGCCAGCGTGAGAAGATGAGCTGTTTTTTTATTGTTGTTGTTTTTATTAAAATGTATCTTTTGTTCATCTTTACATCTTGAGTAGTTTCTATCCTTAGGGAACTGACCATTCCCTCTCTCTTGGACACTTGTTCCACCTTTTATTGCAGTATTACACTATGTTTGTTTTATTCTTTGTCTCTCCACATGTGCTGCTATCCATGAGCTAATCACATTTCGAATTTTATCAACGGGTGTTGGATTTACTGGCTCACCATTTCCTCAAGGACATTCTCAAATCAGCACGGTTGTATTTTGATTACATGATTATATGTAATAATTGTATTCTTTGTCGCTGTATGTTAGTTTACTTTTGTATAGGCGCCACTTGGTAACATTTTTTCCATAGTTCATTATCTGACCAGGGTAATCAGAGTTACCTATTCCTAGGCAGCCACCTATTTTCACTATAGCTTAATGGTTTAAGTGATTTTGAACACACATTTCTATTAGTATTGTAATTTTTTGAATAGCGCAGCAAACACTTTTTTCACAATAAACTGGATAGAGACACATAAACTAAAGAACATGACATTAGTGGTCATCGATGCCAAAAATTTGTTTGATAACATCTATTGGGAACACGTATTATTCATATTAGAAACTCTTGGATTTCACAGAAATGTAAAAAAAATGTTGGGAGCCATTTACATCAACCAGACTGCAAAAATCATAGCCGCGGGATGTCTGTCGGAAGCGTTTTCACTGTTTAGAGGAACGAGACATTATCCCCTCTCCTATTCAATTTGGCAATAGAACCCCAGGCTCAATATTTAAGACAGATGAAAGAATTTGAGGTCACAAGGATAGGGCTAACAGAATTGAAATGAGCAATTTTCATAGATTATGGGGGCTATGCACTAAGCTCCGTTAAGTCACTTTTAGACCGCAAAGTGCTCTTCGAACGTGATTTTTTGCTCAACCCGATGCACTAAGCAACGCAAACAGGCACTTTGCGATCTAAAAATGACTTTTTTCAGGAAGTCCAACTTTGCTGGTTCGCAACCCTGTTTGCGTTAAATTCTGCCCTTAAGCGGGATGCACTAAGCAACGCAACCTTAGCGTACGCGAAAGTTGCGTTGATCAGAACACGTCAGGTCAGAGTAGACGCAAAGTAATCTGGACTCAGAAAAAATTCTTGCTTTTTATTTTTGCATGCGCAAAACCCATACAGCAGGCCGGCGGGTGTCCCCGGCTGACACCGCGGGGGTCCCCGAGGGAGCCCGGGGGTCACGCGTTGTCCCCGGCTGACCCCGCGGGTGTCTGGGGGTCCCCGCGGGCCTGCGGTACCAATGTTGAACCTCCAAAAATAATAAACAAGAATTATAACTAAATACACCCCCCTAACACATACAATACAGTAATGGCCAAAATTACTATTATCCAAACATGGATAATAATGCATTTGGCCATTTTAAATACATATAACATTCAATAAATACAGTCAAAACATATTACACTTACCTTTTACAGGCACCCACGATGAAGGCCGTCTTCATCCTCATCTTCATCTGCCCATGCCCCTCCGGTGCTGCAAAACATGCACAACAATTACAATAGCCAATGTAATGTCCCCTAACCCCTTAATCACCATAGCGGTTATTAACCGCTACAGTCATTAAGGGGTTAACCCACCCTCACCCACCACTCGGGAGGCCTACATACCCTAACCCACTAACCCCCCACCCCGTGAGGCCTAACCACCCTCACCCACTACCCACAAGGGAGGCCTACCCACATACATTGGGGCCAATACCCCCTCCCTGCACCCCCAGTACCCACAATAAAAACAACACTATGTAACTATGTAACACACTGCCCCACAATAAACATCATTCTATTTATTAAATACATAACCCACCCCCTGTGCCCCCTCATAAATACATGATTTATCCTTTTACATACAGGGTTCATACCCCAGCCCCACGTGAGTCCCCGGCGGGCGTGGCAGACCTACAGGGTAGCAGCAACTTGTTTCACACAGGTTCTGGAGGCCTGTTGGTGGGTCCCGCCAAGCGCCATGGCCCCCAGGTGGTCTCCGCGGGTCATCATGGGCCACAATTGGGTCCCCATGGTAGGCCCGCAGATGTCTGGGAGCCCCGGGTCAGACCCACAGGTGTCTGCGGGGCCTCGGGTGGTTCTCACAGGGGTCTGGGGACTAGTGCTCACTACGGGTCCGCGGTCCCCACACGGATGTGGGACCACTGGTTGTTCCCCACACACTACGGGTCCGCAGTGCCCCCACGGATGTGAGGCCACCGGTTCTTCCCCGCAGGTGTCACCCGTGGAACCACCAGCCTGATACCCGTGAGATACCCGAGGATACCACAGGTGGTCTCCAGAGGTCTCACGCTGAACCAAGGAACCAACCCTGAATGTAAAATAAATAAACCAGACCTATACATTCAATACATACATCCCCCTCCCCCCCCCAACACCTACATTACAATAATGTGCCTGTAACAGGGGACTTATCCCTGTTCAGTAATGTGCCTTTAATCTAGCAGTGTGGTAGTTAATTACTAAACTCCACCTGCCTGATTAGATTGTTTACAAAAAGCCTGCCTTTGAGACAGGAAGTGACTCCTCCTTAGCTCTGACTGAGAGCTGACCTATGGAGAGACAGAGCAGGGGTTCTTGAGTCCCAGGAGAAACTGACCAAAAGAAACCCAGATCTCTGGAGCTGAATAGTCTTGAGCTCTGCACCGCAGAGCTGATTTCAAGACACAGGGAAAACTACTACACCTGAAGCTGAACCAGGAAGTGAGAAGATTTTCCCTCCAAACCACAAGGAACAGATAAGACTTTTATTTACAAGACTTTCTATATCTGCTTAGTTCATGCTATGTGTTTGGGGACTTGGAGAAATGCTTGACTAAGGGAGATGTGAATTAATTGAATAGTGTTTTCACTAGAAATACTCCCAAGTGAATGGAAGCTTTGTCCCCCCCCCCCCTTGTTTGGATGTTTTCCTGATAAAAAGGAAAAGGCACAATATAGCCTTATTATAATTTCACCTTATAAAAGCCTCCAATTGTGTACCTCTGTGAACATCCGTCTACATATGGTGTCAGAAGTTTTTTTATGCTTTTTGCCTACAAACAGTCTGAGAAAAAAAACCAAAAAAAAAACCTCATGCAGCAGAGATCGGAATTAAAGGGATACACACCACTGAAACCACACTGCACTGAAACTTACAAAAACCCAGAAGAGACTGCTGAAGTAGCTAAACCTTAATTTTCCTATCACAAAGTGTAATATGGTCATTGAAATAGGGGTTTTGCCTTTCAGCCATAGTCAGGGTTCAAGAAGTGAGTCAGCCCTTGAAAAGGGATAGGTGTTTATTGTTTTCAAAAGTTTCGCTGAAGCAGTGAATACAGATGGTGACCCACGAGTGGTACTGATTTTGCAAATAAAGGTTGCCACACCGCATAGGACTACCAGCTGTGAATGGAGTATATGCAGAAAAGTGTGAAAATTGATACAAGACTGTGCTGAAGCAGGGGAATTTTTAGCAAACAAATGCTGAGTGTAAAATTGCCCTATAAAGGAAAAGGTTTTTCAAAGCCAATTGCTGAGTGTTGAGTCCACTGCAAAGAATGTTTTTTTTTCTGCAAGTAAAAAAGTATGCCTATTATCTTGGGAGCAAAACAGACAACCAAAGTGTGAAGTGTGAATGCCATAATACCCAAAGATGAGACTGAAAATTACTGAACTCAGGCAGAAAACCAAATTCTGTTGCTGAAGCGGAGGGATTGCACCTAGCAAGTAAATGGTGTAGAGCAAATAGACTTTTTTACCTAGCAACTGCACATCTTGTATACCTGATAAAAGGAAATGCATGAACAGTACTGCTGATATTGAAAAAAAAAAAAAAAATTACCCAAGAAAGAAAAGTCTACAGAGATGCCTGTGAGAGCTATGACCTCTACAAGCAAAATATGCCCATCTGTAGGACTACCACAATTGGGGGTTCTAGCAAATACAGTGGCAACAGCTGCAATAGCTCCTCCTGAGGTCAGGAAGAAAATGACACCTGATAGCCTAAAAATGGAGGACAAGATGCAGCGTTCCTATAATGAACCCTACCCCACGGATGAGTGGCCCTTCCAGTCCAATAAAGAGGAAGACATCTCTTATGGGGAACCCGAACCGAGTCACACCCACAAAACACCCCAAGAATGGTGGGGGTGCCTGAACTCGGCACGAACAGAAAAGACCGCTCCCTTTGATGACAAATATGATCAGCGGGAGCAGTGGATCACCGAATATGTCTGTCAGCTAAAGCAGCTGCAAGAAAAGCCTAGCGTATATAATGAAGCTGCTAAAATTTCAAATGAAGATGGAGACCCCAATATTCCTGAAGGGACGGTGTCATCCAAATCAAAAAGGCGGAAAAAGAAAAGCAGT
This sequence comes from Ascaphus truei, assembly GCA_036426205.1. Taxonomy (NCBI): domain Eukaryota; kingdom Metazoa; phylum Chordata; class Amphibia; order Anura; family Ascaphidae; genus Ascaphus; species Ascaphus truei. The sequence goes on along the minus strand of WSYH01000249.1, from coordinate 27,265 downwards.
TCTTCACTTACCGTGGAAGGAACAGACACGTCCGCAGATCCTGTGGAGGAAAAGGGGGACCGAGTTGCCCTGCAGCGTAGAGAAAATGGAGAATTCGTCCCACGGGTAACCGAATATCCAGAGGGCCCAAGGCAGAAGTCGTGTACCCCAAAGAAGTGTCTGTTCGGTGCCAACAGTGAGGAACCCTCAACCAGTCATCCCAGGGAAGCGGAGCCGGAACCAGTGAGTGACGATCCCTTGACCAGCCCTGAAGACGCCCTGAAAATTGCCAGGCATGACTGTGATCTGCTCTGTGAAGAATTAGGAAGAGAGAGAAAAAATAATGCTGAGCTACAGAAGACTGTGCTCGCAATTTACTCTGCGGCCAAGACCGAATTGGAGGATCTCAAGACTGAGCTAGATACTGCAAAGGCTACTATTTCCGCCATGGATGAAAAGCAGAGCCAATCAAGACGTCACATCCGTTCTCCCCCAAGCCTCTGTCACATGGTCTACTAGAGCCAATCAGAGATGGGATGGAGTTCCCACGCTCTGATTGGCTACCGTACCATGTGAGACCGGCGATGTTTCTTTTAATGATGTCATCTTAAAGGCAATTGAAGCAAAGCTATTCTGATTGGCTGTGCTTTCATTGCCTTTAAATGACGTCATCATTTTTTTTTGCTCGGCCAAATCACATGTTTTTCACGGTCCAATCAGGACCGTGTGAAACATTTGACCAAATGTGACGTCATAGGCCTATAAAAGCATATGTCTCCTCATTTTGAAGCTAGTCGCCGAGGAGGAACATCTCCCCTCCTAAGAAGAGAAGAAGGGAGTGGCGTAAGAAGACGGAAGAAGCCAGAAGAAGCCGGAAGAAGACCCCTGAAGACCCCAAAGAAGAAAGAAGACACAGACGTGGATTTGTTATGGTTTTTTATTTTATGGCTTACCTGTGGATTGGTTCCTGTGCTTCCGGGCCACTTGGATTTCGGTGAGTGGACATCTAATGGTGAGTAAACAAAAGAAAAGTATATTATTTTTACTTTTACAGGTTTTTATGATTTTTGATTCATGTCTTTTATTGTTTCTGTCCCATTTAATGCCCGTGAGTGTATCTATGTATATACATACTTCACGGACACTGAATGGGTGTATTGTATGTGAATTTTGTATGTAAATGCTTTGTATTTTATGCTCTATTATTGCCCCTTTATGTTATGTTTATCTATCTGTATGGATAGACACACAGGATAATAATTGATTTTTTGGCTCATGTTTAGGTTCTTTTCATGTATGGATAATGTATCTAGCATCTTTATTTTGTCATTATTGTGAATAATGTAATTTGTATTTAGGTAATGGCTTCTTTATGGTAGTTAGATTAGATGATGGTGGTTACTTTAAATTAGAATTGTTTTGGCAATGGTTTGGCTTTAGCAATTGAATAGGGAATTGTATAATTGATTTGTATTGGTATTTATAATTTCAGATGAAACCGAAATGAAAGATTATTGATGAATGCTAATTGTATTGATTGTTTGTTTAGTTTATAATAATGTTTTCATGACTGCATATGGTGAGTGGGGAACCTATTTCCAGTGCTATTTCTATTGTTACAATATATTTTGGCATAGTGTTCTCATGATGCACAATTACTAATGCATCATATACACACTCACTGCAAGGATTGTTACTTTCATAAATACACTTATGTGGAGGCTAGCTGTATTTGTTTGCTTATATTTGCAATAGATGCTGGATTATTGATAACATCATGAATGGATGATATTTAAGATTAAAAATTCACGTGTGTTTTGATTATGACATGTTTTATGTGTTTGCTCATAATGGGGCCAATAAAATCTATTAATCCATACTGGATAAATAGTTCTTTTTGGCACATTAATTGTACTGTATGCTGTTGGGGGGTGGGGAGGGTGTATTTGGGCCCAAGGTATGATGTTGGTAGGCACTCCCTTGTAGGGTGTGGATGAGGGGTGCGTTAGGCCTCACGGGTGGGGGAAAGTTAATAGTGTGGGAGGGTATGTAGGTCCTCCAGAGTGGTGGGTTGAAGGGTGGGTTACCCCTTAATGACTGTAGCAGTTAATAACCGCTATGGTGATTAAAGGGGTTAGGGATACTTACAACTTTGCTATTGTGATTGTTTGTGCATGTTTTGCAGCACCCAGGGGCATGGGCAGAACATAAGAACAGATGAGAGTAATGACTCGCCTTCAATCGTGTTGGCCTGTAAAACTAAGTGAAAAAATGTTTTTGACTATGTATTTTATTATCTTAATGTATTTAAAATGGTCAAATGCATTATTATCCATATGTGGATAATAGTAATTTTGTCCTTACAAGTACTGTCTGTTTAGGGGGCGGGGGGGATTGTGTGTTGTTTATTGGGGGAAATTGTCCAAATAAACATATAAATGTGCTTAAACCCCTCATTGCCTTAGCGGCTATCCGCTAATGGTAATGAAGCTGCATTAATGTATTTTTATTAATAGTGTGCGGGAGCAGGGGTCCCCTGAGCTGAACGCAACATTGATTTCTGATTCTGTCTGCCTCAGAGACCCCGTTTCCCGAGTTCAAGGCCCCGAGTTTGGGGCATCCGGTGCCATGCGGAGCGCCATCTTTATAGAGCCCAAGTCGCTCTTGGACGCTATAAGATGGCGGCGGCACTGGCACCGAGCCCCATAACCGGTGCCTATACTCGGGGGCAGGTGTACTCATCGTCTCTTGAGCAGAAATCAATGCGGTTCAGCTCAGGTGTACCCCCTGATCCCAGCACACTATTATTAAAATCATTAATGCTGCTTCACTACCATAAGCGATAGCCGCTACGTAATGAATATTGTTTATTTTATATGTGTGTGTTAATACTAGTGTAGATGTCAGGGGGTCTCCTGAGCTAAGAACTGCATTGGTTCAGGTCCGAGGACCCCCTACTTTAGGAGATACCGGCCCTTTATGGGGTGCCGTATCCCCTGCAGAATGTAATAAACCCGTAACACACAGTGACCGCGGGAGCTTTAAACTGCAGGGGATACCGGCACCCCATAAAGGGGCCTATATCTCCTGAAGTAGGGGGTCCTCGGACCTGAAACCAATGCGGTTCAGCTCAGGAGACCCCCTGCTCATGTACACTATTATTAAAATGTTTTTATTTAGTGTATGATCGCCTGTAACAGTCTTGCATGGAGATGGCAAATCTCCATGCAAATGTTACATGCGGCTTTTTTTTCTATCAGCTTGCGAACGGAAAGGTTTAGAACGCAAGCAGCGGGAAAAAAAGCAAACCGTACGCTGTGGCTGTTTTGAGCTATTTTGAGTAGGTACGTTAAAAAATGGCCTCAAGACCTTAGTGCATCGCGTCCCCGGCTTCACTTTTTAACGAACCTGTTTTTTGCCCAAATCAGAACGCAAAGCCATTGAGCTTAGTGCATAGCCCCCTATGTCCTTCTGTCTATCTCCCAACCCGACAGCTCAAGCTCCAAAATTCGAGACAAAATAAAGTAATTTGGCTCATTTACAGCAATCAAAATGAATGTATCAAAAACATAACTATTATAGATTATCAAACCAGACGTTCCCACAAAAAAAAAAAAAGATTCCCCTTAAAGTTACCAGGAAACCAATTCGATACCTAGGGATAATGTTGGAGGCAGATTTATCAAAACTGTATAAGAACAACTCCAATCCAATAATAATAATAAAAATACTGGAAGAATTGAGATCTTGGGTGGCTTTCCCCCTATCCTTGGCAAAGACTGTGTGATCAAAATGATCTCATTTGCGAGGTTGCTTTATTCAATGCAAACACTGCCACTACTGCTGAAACACTCAGACATAAATGACCTGCGCAAAGAAATGCTTAAATTCCTTAAGAACACAAAGAAAAATAAGATAGCTACATTTTTTTTTATTTACAAATGATCAAGAGCCAATGGGAGATTGGATCATGGAAAAATATTTTATTCCTTATCAGAATTAGAAGGCCAGCTGGCCAAAGGGTTTTCGCTAGGTGAACTCCTTCACATGAGCTGGAGGGAGACTCCTGCAGAGATTAAATCTAAACTTATACTAACAGACAATTATAACATGGAGATTAACAAGAAAGAAATTTAATTTATCCTATACGATATCCAAATACTTACCTATACAGGGAAACACGAAAAATGTCTACCAGGCTCCACTCAGCAGACATATAGAACCTAGAAGTAAAAAGGAATACTATGTTTAGATCATATAATAAACAGAGATAAGCAAAACTATATGCAGTTACAAGAAATTATTGAAAAGTACTATACTGTATTTCCCCAAACCCTCTATTCCTATTCATACAGAATATTGAATATAGTGAAAAAACTAACAAACCATAAAACCCATATATTACAAACACAAACATAAAAGAAAAACCTACTCCACTTTGGAGAAATCCCTACACTTTTTACTCCAGCCCTATCTAACTGGGTGGGTAACTAAGCTGCTTACCACCCCAAACATATATATTTATATATATATATCTAGAGAAGAAAAAAACAAAAAACAGACGCACTCATAGTGTAGTAAGGTTAACAATTTTATATGGGACTGGATAAAATATGAACTGTACACTCACAAACGGAGAAAGGTTAATCGCATGTATGAGATAAATTCTCAATCGCCAACAAGTGAAGTAGGAACTCGACTGCAACTCCGGGTAGGAAGCCGTTACGTCACTGTACAGGAGGGACCTGTTGCGGTAGAAATTCCGTGTATCGAAGACAGGAACCAGACACCTCCTTGCTGTTCAAGCGTTTCTCTCACCATAGAGAGCTTCCGGGTTAGCCTCGTCACTCACAGTACATTGAGTGCATGGAAGGTTTCCGGGTCAGCCTTGTCACTAACAGCACATCGAGCGCTGTACTGGCAATAAATCCCAATAGTACAGGGATAGTCTCTCCGTTCTTTAAGAGTGAAAGTCCAATGCAATAAAATAAATGTAAATACTCCAAGTAATAACGCCCTACGCGTTTCATCTTAGAGACTTCGTCAGGGGCTATATAAAACTGTATGGTTCACACACTATTTATAGCTGGAGTAGCCAATCACAACGAAAAAGAAATGATTAGATCAATTTTCAATAAGTATGTTGTATGGTCAGATAGAGTTAAACCCATATCAATGCTGGTGGAAAGATTATTAGACTCAGGATTTATATATATATATATATATATATATATATATATATATATATATAATATATATATATATAAATGACAACAATGCTTGTTAAGAATAAGAAAAAAAGAAAAATATATAATAAAAAAATAAAGAAAATAAAAAACTTGAAAAGTATATATACACAAAATATGTAAACATATATACAGAATATATATAAAATATTACACTCTTATAATCAGATTGTTTTATATTTTATATATTTTATAAATTTCTGTATATATTTTAATATTTTGTGTATATTACTTTTCAAGTTTTTTATTTCTTTATTTTCTTTAATATTTTTTCTTGTTTATCTTTATTCTAACAAGCATTGTCGTTTTATATATATATATATATAATATATATATATATATATATATATATATATATATATATATATAGTATATATATATAGATATATAATTATCCTGAGTCTATAATCTTTCCACCAGCATTGATATGGGTTAAACTCTTATCTGACCATACAACATACCTATTGAAAATTATCTAATCAGCTTTTTTCGTGATTGGCTACTCCAGTATAAATAGTGGTGAACCATACAGTTTTTATATAGCCCCTGTGAATAGTCTCTAAGATGAAACGGGTGTAGGGCGTTATCTTGGAGTATTTACATTTTTATTGCATTGGAATTTCACTCTTAAAGAACGGAAAGACTACCCTGTACTATCGGGATTTATTGCCAGTACAGCGCTCGATGTGCTGTTAGTGACAAGGCTGACCGCGAAACCTTCCATGCCCCAATGTACATGAGTGACGAGGCTAACCCTGAAGCTCTCTATGGTGAGAGAAACGCTTGAACAGCAAGGAGGTGTTGGTTCCGTCTTCGATACACGGAATTTCTACCGCAACGGGTCCCCCTGTACAGCGACGTAACGGCTTCCTACCGAGTTGCAGTCGAGTTCCTACTTCACTTGTGGCGATTGAGAATTATCTCATACATGCGATTAACCTTTCTCCGTTTGTGAGTGTACAGTTTCATATTATCCAGTCCCAATAAAATTGTAACTTTACTACACTAGAGTGCGCTGTTTTTTTTTTGTTTTTTTATCCTCTAGATATCTTCAAGGGAGTGGTGTTCCCCTAACGGGCTGCACAAGACTCTGGAGGATAGTGTTTTTGGGTCTGGTTTTTGTATCTTCTATTTTTATATTTTATATTTTTTATGTTTTCATTGTATTTTTATATACTTTTTATTATAGTTTTTTTAGTTGATATTTTTTATTGTGTTATATTATATACCTCATTGGGGCCTATGCAGAGAGCAGCGAATTTTAAAATTGGCGAATTTATTAAAAAGTAGCTTTTTGGAGAGTTTTAATATCCATATGCAGAGAGAAGTGCGAATTCTGCTATGTTTAACATGGATGCGGTGTGGCGAGTTTAAATTGGCGAGATGCGCGCTTCAGAAAGTGTTAAACAAATTCGCGCCTTTTTTTTTCCCTTTGCAATGGGCCGCGAGCGGCAGTTTTTTCTGGCGAGGCAAAACGGAGACAATCGCGCCATTATTGGCGCGAAACAGCCACTAGATGCCGTTCGCGCCTCTCTGCATACGGATATTTTTAAAAACTGGCGAGATTGAGGTTCTCGCCAGCCGCGAGGCGAGTTTTACAAATAGAAAGAAAAATTGGCGCGTTTTTCGGAACTCGCATTTTCTGCTGCTTTCTGCGCATTTTTCTCCAAAAATGGCGAATTTCGAAATAGCGCTGCTCTCTGCATAGGCCCATTGTCTATGGTTCATAGCCCTTTATAGATATATTCCACTATTTGGTCTAGTTTGTCATCATTAGGCGCCACTTCTAGTTTCCCCTCCTTGTTCTAATACATATATATATATGTTTGTGGCACCCCAGTTTACCTCTACAGTAAGGTACTATGTTACTGGCTTGGACAGTTTTAATTGCACTCAATCAATAACTTATGCTTTATTTAATCCCTTCAGGGATTTCACAAATTTTTTCACTAGTCCATGGGCCAAATATTACATATATTCAGTGTAGGGTACCTGCATACGGTTATGCCTTGTCGTGGCATGCAGGCTTATAAATGCTTTGGAAAAAAGGTTAACCAAAAACCCTTTTCAGAGAGATGAATTTTAAGCCTAAGTGGTAGGAGCAGGAGCAGAACGCAAGGAGAATAATATATATATATATATAATAAATATATAATAAAAAATAAATACTAAGAATAATATATATATACACAGTAAGGTCCTGAAATAATTGGACACTGATACAAGTTTTGTTATTTGGCGTGTGTACCAAAATAAATTCAAGTTACAGTTTTTAAATAATGATATGGCTTAAAGTCGTCAGTCTATCGAGGCGCATGCGCGAAGGAACGGAGTATGGTAGCATAGAATACTAGCTCCGTCCCGCGCGATCCACAAAATACCGATTAACACTACCAAAAAATAAATTTGGTGGTTTCAAACTTCTAACCGGAGCATTTAACATACCAGGATGGCGCCAGACCAAAGAAACGGAGGGCAAAAAAAAACAAAAGCTGGCAGAGTAATGGACATATTTGTGGGGCGAGCAGAAAGTGCCCAGCCAGAGAAATGGCTGACACGACACTGAGATAGAAGGAGTGATGAGGAATCATAATCAATCCCAACTCCCAGTCAGACGCTTGTGTGCTTGATCGAGCGATTATATGGACCTGAAAAAACTGCTTCAAGCTGACATAAAGAGCTTCAAACGTGAACACACACGGGACGGCACGCGCACAGACGACCTAGAAACCCAAGGTGGATCTTACAATTAAAGCAGGGAGAAAAACGTGATAAAAAAATGGCTGACTACAAAGTACAGATAGACGGACCTTAAAGAAAGACAAGAAAGCGGAAAACGCGATCGGGAGGAATACATAAGGATCGCGGAGTCTCAGAAGAGATGGAGACTGCGAGGCCTTTACTGAAAGATGGCTAGAGTCCATCATAACGGACAGCCCAAAGAAAAACTTCCTAATGGACCGTTGCCACCGGGCCCTAGATCACGCCCCGACACAGAACGAGCAACCGAGAGATTTAATTCTCAGACTGCACTATTTTCCACCCCGAGAACAATACTACGGTTGACAAAGGGAATGCCCGTGGTGGAATTTGAGGCCAATTAAATTACAAATCTTCCAAGATCTGTCTCCACTTACTAGCGAGGCGTCGCACCCTGTTCCCAGTAACCAAAGTGCTCCGAGACTCAAATACACGTTATCGCTGGGCTGTTCCGTTCGGACTCAAGTACACAAACGGTAAATCCCTTATGCTGAAAAATAGTCGGAGAGGGCCCAAGATTCTTGAAAGCACTTGGCCTACACAGCCCCCCGATGGAGCGGCAGAGGAAGACACGGCCCTGGAACGGAATGGTCGCGGGACCGTCACCCCAAACCAAAGCGCAACGAAATGTGCCAGAAAAAAACATAAGTGTTTGTTATCCAAAACAAGTGTTGAGTTTTTCAAGTTAACCGTTAGAAAACAAAAAACAAAAAAAAAAACCCACGTGTGCCAAGGTGGGAAACTGTCAGGAAAGGTCCTACACCCAACATAGATGGATCGGCAGCCCCAGGCGGATTACCTGCAATAAATCCTGGAAAGAATCTAGCCCTTCGCTTATGTCCGCCCAAGGAAAGAGTGAATTCTAGGCGAAAGATCTCAGAGACTCACTTTTTGGCGGTCCGCCATGGGGCAGAGAAGATGGCCGGCATGCTGAATCTTGCACCCCACGTGAGCGCAAGGCGAGGAAACGGACGGAGCCGGAGGGAAGCAAGAGCAGCGAAAGAGCACTCCCTACTCGAACTCTCCAGGATCCAAAATGGCCGCCACCGGAAACCGGAAGCGGAAGTCTCCACGAGAGGAAGCAACACCCCCACGCCATCTTGGAGGTGGCGGAGATGCCCAACACGACCACAAGCCGCGAAAGCCCCTAGCGGGATATGGCTTGATGAAGACAAACCTCAAGTCACTGTCCCTATGCATACGCGGGTCAAAGGCGGATAAGTCCCGAGCGAGACACTCTGAACACGGCCGCAGGGCAGGGGGACACGGGCGCTATAATGATAACGCTAGGGGGGGAAAACGGCAGAGAGGCAAGGGTCCCATAGTTAGCAGAGTTGTCTCTTCAGGATGCTCCCGCCCCAGCATACATGAGAATTGGAGATATAGAGAGCAGGACCATAAGGGAGAGTAGTTAGAGAAAAAACAACGAGAAAGGGAGAGAAGAAAAGGAGAGAGGACTTTGCAAAATTTGTCCGGAGGCGGAGAAGAAAAAGGCACAACACAAGTTTCAGTCTAGGTTAAGCTCCAAAAAACACATACGACCCTATCTATTAATTCAGGTCTACGAGCAATGAAATGTTAACGTTACTTACGTACAGATAGCAGGAGTGATTTAAAGTATTTGTGCTAGATAGACCTTCAGATGGTAGTTAGCAAAAAAGAGTGCGGGCGGAGGATGGATGGGAGGAGCTCTATACCCAGTAGGTAGGCATGTGCCAGGAACAGGCATTTGGGATGGAGGGCTAGTGTTAAAACTCCCATACCTTCCCTTTTACTACCTTCATCTACCCATGGGGAGAGGAATAGGGTAAGGGGCGGATAAGGGCAATGGCGGGCCCGTCTCCCGAGGCCGCTGGACTCTACATCATCGGACTGGGAGAGTCTTGATGGGGAGCCCCATATGTTTGGATATTTCATTTAACGTTGTTTTTCTTGTTATGTTATGTCTGTACCTACCTCTCGTGTCTTCCTGACCCTCCCCCCCCCCCCCAATCTTCTCCCATCCACGAGGGCGAGGGTCATCAATTGAAGGCGGGAAGTCAAAGCCCTACCCAGAAAGGTAAAGAAAAAGGAGGAGGAACCTCGCAGCAGGATCCACAACAGAGGTTTGATGCAGCCACAGAAGCGCCTTCAGACACCGATCCAATGGGGTTAGAGAGGAGTTAGATTGCCTTTCCCTAATGTAAAGGGATGAATCACCCAGCAAACGTAAGTTAGCCTTTTTTTAAAGATTATAAGCGGTCCCAGGGCTGACATTCTCTCCTCAAGAGACCCATTTCTCCAAAAAAAGCTACCCAACAAAATATATAGATAAGGAATATCCCAAATATATTAGCTCAGCTCCAATGAAAAAGAGAGGGGTGGCCATTGTATTCCACAGGAACTTAATGTTCGAGCTAGATAGAAAAAGAAAAGTATAGATCCTTTGAGGGCAGGAATTATTACTAATAGGTACCATTCCAAGGTCAAGCGAGAGCCAGTAGTCATAGATATGAAGAACCTACCCGATTTTGATCTCTTCTTCGTGCGAACAAGCCAACAGAGTTTTTCGCTCTTTTTTAGGCGCTCTACCGAGGGAGAGCAAAGGGCCCCAAATCAATTAGCAGGAGGACATGAAACAGAAGCGTTAAACCCTTAAACATGGATAGATGTAAGCCCCTAACCAGTCCATAAATGAGACATACTAACAATCTACCACGGACTCCGGGACTGTAGCTAGTATAAGACATATGGAGGGAGCAACATCCACGGACCAAAAGACTTTAATTTTTACTCCCACCCCAATGACCGCTACAGACGGATAGATTACTCCTTGTAATCCAACAGACTGGTCCCTCACTATATGTCTCCCACACGGGCACCCCCCATGACACGACATTTCGGGTCAGACCATGACCCATAGAGCTTTAGCTGCGGGCGAAGATACAGTGCGAGATTTTATTAGTTAGGACCGAGAGGAACTGGGAGCTAAAATGACACTATTGAACTAAAAATACCTAATTTGATTTTTTTTTTAGAAATTGCAGACAAAATTAGAGAATACTTGAATAGAACCGAGGGGCAGTGTATTCCACTCCCTGCCACTCTGTGGGGAGGCCATCAGGCACCATCCGCGGTTTTCTCTCATGTTGCCTAGCAGCTGCTTCGACGGCAAGAGAGAACAACGGATGGAGAGACAAGAGAGTCAGATTAGGGAACTGAAGGGGAAAAAGGGGAAATTGATACTCCTGGAACAGGCATACAATACATTAACACCTCAAAAAACGAGGCAGCAATCTTTGACCAGATCAAAGATCCAAAAAGCAACTAAATCAAAAATGACATCTCCCCATGAAAAAGAAAATGAGCGGACGAAAGCCGATTCTTCGAGAAAGCGAACCCAAGCCAGCAGACACATTTAGGGACAAAACAACGCGAAATAATAAACAACCAAATTATTCAAAGACACATTCATCCTGCACGCATAGGAGGGGAACTTACCTCCAACCCTACGCGAATCGTAGGAGGAATTTAAGCAATACATACGAGTCGCTGTTACGATGGGGGGTAGGTTATCACCAACCAAAAACAAACAAATAAAAATATCCGAGAATTCCTTGATGAAAGAGGCAAATTTGCCCAAAGAGTAGAGCGGAAAGAGAGGCTACAGGTTATAGACTTCTCTTTGGACGAGGTGGACAGATGTCGTAAAGTCTCTTAAGCAAGCCAAGGCGCCAGGGTTCCAGATGGTTATCCCAACCGTCTATTACAAAAAAAATACATTAAAACACTAGCCCCATACCTATTGATAACTCCTGTAATTCGGTATAAGGAGTCCTTCACGGCAGCAGATGCTCATGCCGTCCAATTTCACTGATTACAAAGCTTGGCATGGAAAGGACCCGGCAGACTGTAAGAGCTACCGGCACATCTCTTTAATCAATTAAGACATTAATTTTCTCCAAAACTCATAGCTATAATGATGGGGATCGTCCTTCTAAGCTGATGCATCCAGATCAGGTGGTTCAGTAGTGGTGACAGGCCCGGCAGACAAAAACACAGACGAATAATTTACGTTATTGATCTGGCCAAAAAGCCCAAATATTCCTTAGATGGTGATCAGTCCGGACGCCGAAAAAGCGTTCGAGCGGCTTGTATTGGCCGTACTGGAAAGAGACGCTGGGGGCGTTTGGTCGGAGGAGGAAGCTTATTGGAGGCCATTATGGCACTGTACGAGGGGCAGGCGCTAGGGTGAGGCATCATGCTTCCCTTCAAAGCTTTTTCCCCGATTCAAAGTGGCACGAGGCAGGGTTGGCCCGTTGTCACCCTTGCTGTTCGTCGCAATAGTATAGAACCTTGGCGGCACACTTAGGCATGCCGGATGTCAAGGCATAAATTTTTAAAAGCGCAACCTAAGGTTGCCTTGTACGCAGATGGTGTGATGCCGGAATTATCTCAGCCTCTTACCTCTCTACCCAATGTGTTGTCAATCCTAGGAAGATTAATCAAATTCGGGTTCAAAATTAACAGGCAAATCAGACGCTCTCAATCTAAATCTACCTTAAACCAACCGAAAAAAAACTAATTGGGACTCAATTTCAATTTAAATGGCAAAGCCCTCTATGTCAAATATTAGGGGTTAACCTCACCAAAGATTACAAAACCTTATATACAGGCAAATTACCAAAACCCAGTCTGTTTAGGGGACACTAAAGGAGGCCCTACGGAGATGGGCAGAGTATAGCATCTCGTGGATAGGCAGAATACAAAGCGTGTAAAAATGAATTTTTATTCACGAGTGATGACGCGTTTCAGACCCTCCGATTCCCTCCAAGGAGACGAGTCGCTCTTTACAGTCCGCAATAACAAAAATTCATTTGGAACAAAAAAAACCCTCAGACTTAGACAGTTCTTGAGAGGGCCAACCTCAAGAGGGGGGCTGGGCGTTGCGTGCTTGTTTGCTTACTACGAAGCAGCTCAATTAACGCAGATTCTGCAGTGAACACAGAACCACGAACCTTTAGGAGATGGGTTGGCACTGGAGAGGGAGTGCTGCGCCACGGTAGATTGAAGAACCTGATATGGCTACCTAAGAGTAGTTCACATACGGATGTCTACCCACTGCCAGGCCATGAAAAATTCCCCTGAAAGTTGGGGGCCACTAAAATTTCAGATGTTCTCTGTACATCCACCCAGCGGTATGATGACCCCCCTATGGGGCAACCCAGTTGCGCTTGCCTGGCCCTAAACAGCGCCTCAGTTCATAAAGTGGATCCAAGCCAGGATATCTCCATTCTATGATTCGGCAGCCAAGGGTGTAATAAATCCTTCGACTCATGTAAAAGAGGAAAAGGAAAAAAAAAACTTCGAATACTGAATTATTTAGATTACTTGGCAGAATCAGTGCCTTCTATACCAGGACCCAAAATTCGGCCACGGAGAACCAAATTTTGAGCAGGCTGTGTGCAGACAAAACTGACACCGGGAATACCTCTAGATGTACAGGGAAGGGATAGGTCAGAGACGGCGACCACCATAGACTTAACTAATGAGGCTTAATGGAAGCTGACTTAGGGGACACATTAGAGGACGTTGACGACTGGGATAGGATCCTACAGGCAGCAGCGAAGGAGCTCTATCTGTACCACGCTAAAGGAGAACGCCTATAAGGTCCTCATGCGTGGTACTACACCCCAAAACAAAACTCTCAAAATGGGTAAGAGGCTATCCCCGATCGCCCCCAAACCAGTGAGGGGAGAGGCGGACTTGCTACACATGCTTGTGGCGTGCGCAAAAGTGGCCCCGATTGGGGCAATGAAGTACAGATGTGGTTACAGCGTTACTGGAGCTCGAGGTCACTTGGACCCGTGGCTGTTTATGTTAGGCCGGCGGGGGGTTTAAAGGGTTCTCGAACGCAACACACAGACTAGTGGCGCATTTTGCCCTGCACCAGATGCGAGATCGCAGCACTGTGGCAAGCAACCACAAATGCCAATATACCCAAAATCAGAAATCGGAATTTCGTTGTATCTGCAGATGGAACAGTTGAAAGTCGGTCAACGACACCGGCACAAATTTTCTAAAAGTCTCTGGTACCTTGCTGGACACAGACAGATACCCGGGGGTTGATCTTAACAACATTGTGCAATGATTTTAGCCAAGGCGTTATCCGGTGGACGAAATGGTCCTGACGTTAGGTAATGGGGGGTAAGCGACGTCGAAAGGAGGAGAATTCACTACAGGATATCACGAACTAGAAAGGAAAGTACGCGCAAATATCAGCTACGGCAAAGAGTGGCACTCCGGCCCCCTAGTAGGACAGGCCTAATTAGCTAATAGCCCACAAACCGCCCCCCCAGTGTCCCTTTCCACCCCACCCCCACTCCCTTCCTCAACCCCCCCCTCCTTGTCCATTGGTTCCTTTTTCGTCCGGTATGATCATGTTTGTTTTGTATGTTGATTGGAGGGAAGTATGGAAAACAAGGTGACGCATTGTAATGCTAAGGTTTGTTGTAACTTCTGTCCTTATGCCTCTACCTAATACAATGAAAGTTATAAAAAAAACAAAAAAGTGCTTAACGTTCGATCAGCTGTAATCTTCCGAGGGCTCATTCGCACTCCCACACTGGAGGGAGGCGGTTTAGGCAATTACCCCCATCTCTTTAATATGAAAACCCCCTCTTTTTCAAGGGTACCAAAAGAATTGGACAATTGAACTCAAAGCTGTCTTTCATGAGACAGGGTGTGGGACTATTCCTTCGTTATTCATCATCAAGTAAGCAGGTAAAAGGTCTGGAGTTGATTCAGGTGTGGCTATTCGCATTTGGAAAAGCTGTGCACTTGTGAACCCACAACATGCGGTCAAAGGAGCTTTCAATGCACGTGAAACAGTGTGAATCATTAGGGTGCAACAAAAAAACAAAGAAAGAAAATCCATCAGAGAGATATTGCTTTTAGGAACATTAGGAGCGGCAAAGTCAACAGTTTGGTACATTCTGAGAACCAAAGCCAACGCACTAGTGAGTCTTGCAACACAAAAGGCCTGGACGTCCACGGAAGACAACGTGGTGGATGAATCGTACGCATTCGAATCCTTCCTGGTAAAGAAAACCCCATTCACAACATCCAGCAAGTGAAGACACTCTCCAGGAGTAAGTTAGAGAGCATATATTATACAAGTCTACCATAAAGATAAGACTTCACGAGCGAGAGCAAATACAGAGGGTTCACCAGATCTGTTGCAAACCATTCACAAGCCTCAAGAATAGAAAGGCAAATTAGACTTTGCCAAACAAGATCTAAAAAAGCTATCTCGTTCTGGAACAGGCATTCTTTGGACAGATTTAAACTAAGGATTCAACCTGTACCAGAATGATGGGAAGAAAAAAAAAGTAGGAGAAGGTTTTGATTGAAGGCTCATGATCCGAGCATATCCACATAATCTGTAAAAAACAGGTGGAGGCAGTGTGTTATGGCATGGGCATGCATGACTTACAATGGAATGGTCGCGGTCAATAGGGTTTATTGATGATTTTTTTTCTAACCATCCCTTCTGCTGTTTCTTTTTTCTTCTTTTCTCACTTTCTTCCTTTATTCTTCTCTTTCCCCCCTCCTCTCTCCTCCCTTTTTTTCCTCCTTTTCCTTTTTCTTTTCTCGTTTCTTTTCCTTCTTTCCTCTCCTTTGTTACAGAAGACCAGATACGCAGCCGGAATGAATTCTGAAGTGTATAGAGGATTACTGTCTGCTCGATTAAGCCAAATTCAGTGAAGTATTGGACGCGCGCTGTCATTACTGGTATCTTTTTCTTTCCTACCAGCCTTCCTTATGGACCACATAAGGGACCCCCAAAAACCTTTACTGCGTGGAAAGCAACCAGGAGGTTTTTACAGTTTTGTTCCCAAAGAACGTGGAATATCTGCAATGGCCCGATTCGGTCAATCACCTGATCTCAACCGATCAAGCATGCATTGCATTTGATGAAGACAAAACTTGAAGCCAGAAAGACCCCGAACAAACAAAACAACTGAAGAAGCCTGCTAGTAACAGGCTGGACAAAGCATAACAAAAGGAAAGAATGATGTCCATGTCTATTCCAGATAAAGCCAGTCACCTGCCTTTTAGCAAAGCGATCTCGACATACAGTATTAAAAACATTAACATTTTATTTATTGATTGTGTTAATTTGTCCAATTAATTTTGAGCCCCTGAATAAGGGGACTCGTGATTCGGAACATGGTTGAATTCCTAAACATTTCATATCTACTTTTGGTTCAAACCCCTTGGAATTAAAGCTGAAAGCTGCACTTCTATTGAAGCCTACCCCCCGGTGTTTATTTCAATCCATTTGCGTGGAGTACAGAGCCACCAAAAATTATGAAATTGTGTCAGTGTCAATTATTTAGGATCTGTAAATGTGGAGTATATTCTAATAAAGGTTAATAGTACTACCCGTGTTCGACAAAGCACCTCAAAAAAATCTACTCGCCCCAACAAAAAATCTTACCTCTCGACACACTTTACGTATCCGCCCCCCCCCTCTTTGACCCCCTAACCCCATGCCCCTACCCCTCACCTTTTCCCAGTCCCGCCATAACCCCGCCCCTAGGTCCGTCTACCCGCCAAATCACCCAGCTTGAAACACTAACAAATACATTTAATGAAAATTCTAGTCAGAACAAATTTGTTTTGACACAATGTATTTATTACATTATACTACAATGTCCTGTGTTAAAGTGGTGTGTGTAAGTGTGAAATGTCGGATCTAGAAATAAAAGCCACAGGTGAATGACTAGTCCTGAACCCCTTAAACCCCATGGGTCGGGACGTCCACCGCCTTCACAATAATCTTAACAGCCAGTACACCCGTCCTCGGGATCTGAACCTGTCATCCGCTAGTTCCCTCAATGTCAGCAGTCGACACCCTCTGTTTATTCCCGACAATGTTGATTTATCATTGCTTGGAGGGGATGTGTTCCCACCTGTCTTATGGGTGAGGGGGGGTTCGAGTCTTCTGTGTGAAGCTTGAGACAGATTGGAAGAAAGCAGTATAAGTTATTTGGTGTTGGTGTAGTATAGGACAGTTAATATATATAGGGTAAATAAGATATCCAGATACAGATTGAGGGGAGAGAGAGAGAGAGAGGGGGCTTACGGGGGGCTAAAACTGTATGGTTCACACACTATTTATAGCTGGAGTAGCCAATCACGAAAAAGAGCTGATTAGATAATTTTCAATAGGTATGTTGTATGGTCAGATAGAGTTTAACCCATATCAATGCTGGTGGAAAGATTATAGACTCAGGATATATATATATATATATATATATATATATATATATATATATATATTATATATAAATGACAACAATGCTTGTTAAGAATAAAGATAAACAGAAAAAATATATATAAAAAATAATAAGAAAATAAAAAACTTGAAAAGTATATATACCACAAATAGTAAACATATATACAGAAATTATCTAAAATATATACACTCTTATAATCAATTGTTTATATATTTTATATATTTTATATAATTTCTGTATATATTTTTACATATTTTGTGTATATATACTTTTCAAGTTTTTTATTTCTTTATTTTCTTTAATATTTTTTTCTTTGTTTATCTTTATTCTTAACAACCATTGTTGTCATTATATATATTATATATTATATTATATATATATATAATATATATTATATATTATATATTATATATATATATATATATATATATATATATATATAATATCCTGAGTCTATAATCTTTCCCCCAGCATTGATATGGGTTAAACTCTATCTGACCATCACACATACCTATTGAAAATTATCTACTCAGCTCTTTTTAGTGAATTTGCTATCCAGCTATAAATAGTGTGTGAACCATACAGTTTTTATATAGCCCCTGATGAAGTCTCTAAGATGAAACGCGTAGGGCGTTATTACTTGGAGTATTTACATTTATTTTATTGCATTGGACTTTCACTCTTAAAGAACGGAAAGACTATCCCTGTACTATCGGGATTTATTGCCAGTACAGCGCTCGATGTGCTGTTAGTGACAAGGCTGACCCGGAAACCTTCCATGCACTCAATGTACTATGAGTGACGAGGCTAACCCTGAAGCTCTCTATGGTGAGAGAAACGCTTGAACAGCAAGGAGGTGTCTGGTTCCTGTCTTCGATACACGGAATTTCTACCGCAACGGGTCCCTCCTGTACAGCGACGTAACGGCTTCCTACCCGGAGTTGCAGTCGAGTTCCTACTTCACTTGTTGGCGATTGAGAATTTATCTCATACATGCGATTAACCTTTCTCCGTTTGTGAGTGTACAGTTCATATTTTATCCAGTCCCATATAAAATTGTTAACTTTACTACACTATGAGTGCGCCTGTTTTTTGTTTTTTTATCCTCTAGATATCTTCAAGGGAGTGGTGTTCCCCTCAAACGGGCTGCAAAGACTCTGGAGGATAGTGTTTTGGGTCTGGTTTTTGTATCTTCTATTTTTTATATTTTTTATATTTTTTATGTTTTCATTGTTATTTTTTATATACTTTTTATATATTTTTTATTTTTTAGTTGATATTTTTTATTGTGTTATATATATACCTACATTGGGGCCTATGCAGAGAGCAGCGAATTTTAAAATTGGCGAATTTATTAAAAAGTAGCTTTTTTGGAGAGTTTTAATCTCCATATGCAGAGAAGTGCGAATTCTGCTATGTTTAACATGGATGCGTGTGGCGAGTTTAAATTGGCGAGATGCGCGCTTCAGAAATGTGTTAAAACAAATTCGCGCCTTTTTTTTTCCCTTTGCAATGGCCGCGAGCGGCAGTTTTTTCTGGCGAGGCAAAACGGAGACAATCGCGCCATTTTATTGGCGCGAACAGCCACTAGATGCCGTTCGCGCCTCTCTGCATACGGATATTTTTAAAACTGGCGAGATTGAGGTTCTCGCCAGCCGCGAGGCGAGTTTTACAAATAGAAAAGAAAAATTGGCGCGTTTTTCGGAACTCGCCATTTTCTGCTGCTTTCTGCGCGATTTTCTCCAAAAAATGGCGAATTTCGAAATAGCGCTGCTCTCTGCATAGGCCCCATTGTCTATGGTTCACTAGCCCTTTATAGCATATATTCCACCTATTTGGTCAGTTTAGTCATCATTAGGCGCCACTTCTAGTTTCCCCTCCTTGTTTCTATATACATATATATATATGTTTGTGCACCCACAGTTTACCTCTACAGTAAGGTAACTATGTTACTGGCTTTGGACAGATTTTAATTGCACTACTCACATAAACTTATGCTTTATTTAATCCCTTCAGGGATTTCACAAATTTTTTCACTAGTCCATGGGCCAAATATTACATATATTCAGTGTAGGTACCTGCATACGGTTATGCCTTGTCGTGGCATGCAGGCTTATAAATGCTTTGGAAAAAAGGTTTAACCAAA
Source organism: Ascaphus truei (assembly GCA_036426205.1). Lineage (NCBI taxonomy): Eukaryota > Metazoa > Chordata > Amphibia > Anura > Ascaphidae > Ascaphus > Ascaphus truei. Next base: position 7,850 of record WSYH01000249.1, on the reverse strand, counting down.
TAACCCTTTTTCATGAGATGATTATTTTATTTTAGCCTAATTGGTAGGAGCGCAGGAATCGTTCTTTGTTTATTAATAGATATATATATATATATATATATAATATATATATATTATATTATATATATATATTATATATATATATATATATATAGTATATATAATATACACAGTAAGGTCCTGAAATAATTGGACACTGATACAAGTTTTGTTATTTGGCTGTGTACCAAAATAAATTCAAGTTACAGTTAAATAATGAATATGGGCTTAAAGTGCAGTCTATCGAGGCGCATGCGCGAAGGAACGGAGTATGGTAGCATAGAATACTAGCTCCGTCCCGCGCGATCACAAAATACCGATTAACACTACCAAAAAATTAAATTTGGGGTTTCAAACTTCTAACCGGAGCACTATTAACATACCAGGATGGCGCCAAAGAAATCGGGAGGGCAAAAAAAACAAAAGCTGGCAGATGTAAGGACATACTTTGGTGGAGCAGCAGAAAGTGCCCCAGCCAGAGAAATGGCTGACACAGACACTGAGATAGAAGGAGATGATGAGGATATCAATAATCAATCCCAACTCCCAGTCAGACGCTGTGACTTCGAGCGATTATATATGGACCTGAAAAAACTGCTTCAAGCTGACATTAAAGAGCTCAAACGTGAACACACAAAACTGGGGACGCGCACAGACGACCTAGAAACCAAGGTGGATCTTACAATTAAAGCAGGGAGAAAAACGGATAAAAAAATGGCTGACCTACAAGTACAGATAGACGACCTTAAAGAAAGACAAGAAGACGCGGAAAACCGCGATCGGAGGAATAACATAAGGATCCGCGGAGTCTCAGAAGAGATCGGAGACTGCGAGGCCTTTACTGAAAGATGGCTAGAGTCCATCATACCGGACAGCCCAAAAGAAAAACTTCTAATGGACCGTTGCCACCGGGCCCTCAGATCACGCCCGACACAGAACGAGCAACCGAGAGATATAATTCTCAGACTGCACTATTATTCCACCCGAGAAGCAATACTACGGTTGACAAGAGGAATGCCCGTGGTGGAATTTGAGGCCAATAAATTACAAATCTTCCAAGATCTGTCTCCCCTTACCTTAGCGAGGCGTCGCACCCTGTTCCCAGTAACCAAAGTGCTCCGAGACTCAAATACACGTTATCGCTGGCTGTTTCCGTTCGGACTCCAAGTCACACAAAACGGTAAATCCCTTATGCTGAAAAATATCGGAGAGGGCCCAAGATTCTTGAAAGCACTTGGCCTACACAGCCCCCCGATGGGAGCGGCAGAGGAAGACACGGCCCTGGAACCGGAATGGTCCGGCGGACCGTCCACCCCAAAACCAAAGCGCACGAAATGATGCCAGAAATAAAACATAAGTGTTTGTTATCCAAAACAAGTTGTTCTGAGTTTTTCAAGTTAACCGTTAGAAAACAAAAACAAAAAAAAAAACCCACGTTGTGCCAAGGTGGGAACTGTCAGGAAAGTGTCCTACACCCACATAGAGATCGCAGCCCCAGGCGGATTACCTGCAATAAATCCCTGGAAAAGAATCTAAGCCCTCTCGCTATGTCCGCCCAAGAAAGAGTGAAATTCTAGCGAAAGATCTTCAGAGACTCACTTTTTGGCGTCCGCCATGCGGGCAGAAGAAGATGGCCGGCATGCTGAATCTTGCACCCCACCGTGAAGCGCAAGGCGAGGAAATGGCCGGAGCGCGGGAGCAGCGAAGAGCACCTCCTACTCGAACTCTCCAAGGATCCAAAATGGCCGCCGCCGGAAACCGGAAGCGGAAGTCTCCACGCAGAGGAAGCAACACCCACGCCATCTTGGAGGTGGCGGAGATGCCCAACACGACCACAAGCCGCGAAAGCCCCTACAGGCGGATGAAGACACCTCAGAGTCACTGTCCCATATGCATGACGCGGGTCAAAGGCCGGATAAGTCCCGAGCAGAGACACTGAACACGGCGCAGAGGCAGGGGGACACGGGCGCTATAATGATAACGCTACGGGGGGGAACGGCAGGAGAGGGCTCCCAATAGTTAGCAGTTAGTCTCTTCAGAGATGCTGCCCGCAGCATTACCCATAGGAGAGATATAGAGAGCAGGACACTAAGGGAGAGTTAGAGAAACAAACAGGAGAAAAGGGAAAAGAATACTTAGGGGTTGCAAATTATGCCGGAGGCGAGAAAAAGGCACAACACAAGTTTCAGTTCTAGGTTAAGCTCCAAAAAACACATACGACCCTATCTATTAATTCAGGTCTACGAGCAAATGAATGTTAACGTTAATTACAGATACGCAGGAGTTAAAGTATTTGTCTAGATAGACCTTCAGATGGTAGTTAGCAAAAGAGTGCGGGCCGGAGGGTATGGGAGAGCTCTATACCCCGAGGTAGGCATGTGCCAGGAACAGGATTTGGGATGGAGGGTCTCCCAGTATCTTGTTAAAGTCCTATGGGGAGGGAATGAGGGTAAGGGCCCTAAGGGAATGGGGCCACGCTCCCCGAAGGCGCTGGACTCTACATCAGGACTGGGGAGTCTTGATGGGGAGCCCATACTGTTTGGATATGTTCATTTAAACAGTGTTTTTCTTGTTATGTTATGTCTGTACCTACCCCCCCCTGGTTTTCCCCCCCCCCCCCCCCCCATCTCCCATCCCAGCGACGGAGGTCATCAATGAAGCGGAAGTCAAAGCCCTACCAGAATGGGAAAAGAGGAGGACCTCGCAGCAGGATCCCAACCAGAGGTTGACAGCCACAGCAGAGCAGCCTTCAGACACCGATCCAAATGGGTAGAGAGATATGTTGCCTTTCCCATAATGTAAAGGGACTGAATCACCCAGCTAAACGTAAGTTAGCCTTTAAAGATTATAAGCGGTACAGGGCTGACATTCTCTTCCATCAAGAGACCCATTTCTCCAAAAAAAGCTACCCCAAATATATAGATAAGGAATATCCCACAATATATCTAGCCTCCGCCTCAATGAAAAAGAGAGGGGTGGCCATTGTATTCCACAGGAACCTACTGTTCGAGCTAGAAAAGAAAATTATAGATCCTGAGGGCAGATACATTATACTAATAGGTACCATCCAAGGTCAAGCTATCACATTAGTCTCGCTATACGCCCCGTGCGAACAAGCAACAGAGTTTTTCGCTCTTTTTTTCAGGCGCTTACAGAGGGAAGCAAAGGGCCAAATCATATTAGCAGGAGACCTGAACAGAGCGTTAAACCCTAAACTGGATAGATGTACAGCCCCTAACCAGTCCAATAAATGAGACATACTAACAATCTCCCACGGACTCCGGGACTGTCAGCTAGTAGACATATGGAGGGAGCAACATCCACGGACCAAAGACTTTACTTTTTACTCCCACCCCCATGACCGCTACAGCCGGATAGATTACTTCCTTGTATCCAACAGACTGGTCCCTATGGTCTCCCACACGGGCATACACGACATTTCGTGGTCAGACCATGCACCCATAGAGCTGCGGTGCGAGCTACAGCTGCGAGATAGACCGAGAGCGAACTGGAGAATAAATGAACTATTGCTAAAAATACCTAAATTTGATTTAGAAATTGCAGACAAAATTAGAGAATACTTTGAAGAGAACGAGGGCAGTGTATCCTCACCTGCCACTCTGTGGGAGGCCCATAAGGCTACCCTCCGCGGTTCTCTCATGTGCCTAGCTGCTAGACGCAAGAGAGAACAAGAGAGTCAGATTAAGGAACTGAAGGGGAAATTGACCTCCCTGACAGCAATACATAAAACCTCAAAAAACGAGGCAATCTTGACCCAGATCCAAGATACCAAAAAGCAACTAAATCTAAAACTGACATCTCACACTGAAAAAGAAATGAGCTGGACGAAACGCCGATTCTTCGAGAAAGCGAACAAGCCAGACACACTTCTAGCGACAAAACTTCGAAATAAACAACCAAATTATCAAATACAATCAATCCGCACGCAGGGAGGGGAACTTACCTCCAACCCTACGCGAATCGTAGAGGAATTTAAGCACTACTACGAGTCGCTGTACGATGGGGGTAAGGTTATCCACAACCAAAAAACAAATAAAAATCTCCGAGAATTCCTGAAAGAGGCAAATTTGCCCAAATTGAGTAGAGCGGAAAGAGAGGCACTACAGGTAGACTTCTCTTTGGAAGAGTTGACAGATGTCGTAAAGTCTCTTAAGCCAGCCAAGGCGCCAGGTCCAGATGGTTACTCCAACCTCTATTACAAAAAATACATAAAACTACTAGCCCCATACCTATTGAAACTCTTTAATTCGGTACTACAGGGAGCTTCCTTCCCGGCGCAGATGCTCCAGGCGTCCATTTCACTGATCTACAAAGCTGGAAAGGACCCGGCAGACTGTAAGAGCTACCGGCCCATCTCTTTAATCAATACAGACATTAAATTTTCTCAAAACTCATAGCTAATAGAGTGGGTATCGTCCTTCCTAAGCTGATTCATCCAGATCAGGTGGGGTTCATTAGTGGTAGACAGGCGGCAGACAACACCAGACGAATAATTTACGTTATTGATCTGGCCCAAAAGCAAAATATTCCTTCGATGGTGCTCAGTCTGGACGCCGAAAAAGCGTTCGATCGGATTGATTGGCCGTACCTGAAAGAGACGCTGGGGGCGTTTGGCTTCGGAGGAAGCTTATTGGAGGCCATTATGGCACTGTACGAGGGGCCGGCAGCTAGGGTGAGGCATCAGGGCTTCCCTTCAGAGCTTTTTCAGATTCAAAGTGGCACGAGGCAGGGTTGCCCGTTGTCCCCCTTGCTGTTCGCCCTATGTATAGAACCCTTGGCGGCACACATTAGGAATAGCCCGGATGTCAAGGGCATAACTTTTAAAGAGCAATCACATAAGGTTGCCCTGTACGCAGATGGTGTGATCCTGACATTATCTCAGCCTCTTACCTCTCTACCCAATGTGTTCTCAATCCTAGGAAGATTTAATCAAATTTCGGGTTTCAAAATTAATCAGGCCAAATCAGAAGCTCTCAATCTAAATCTACCTAAACCAACCGAAAAACTAATTGGACTCAATTTCAATTTTAAATGGCAGCCCTCTATGATCAAATATTTAGGGGTTAACCTCACCAAAGATTACAAAACCTTATATAAGGCAAATTACCCACAGTTGTTTAGGACACTAAAGGAGGACCTACGGAGATGGGCAGAGTATAGCATCTCGTGGATAGGCAGAATACAAAGCGTAAAAATGAATCTTCTTCCACGAGTGCTGTATCTCTTTCAGACCCTTCCGATTCCCCTGCCAAGAGAAGAGATCCTCTCTTTACAGTCCGCAATAACAAAATTCATTTGGAACAAAAAAAAACCCAGAATTAGACAAGATATCTTGAGGAGGCCAACCTCAAGAGGGGGGCTGGGCGTGCCGTGCTTGTTTGCTTACTACGAAGCAGCTCAATTAACGCAGATTCTGCAGTGGCACACAGACCCGACCTTTAGGAGATGGGTGGCACTGGAGAGGGAGTGCTGCGCCCCGGTAGATCTGAAGAACCTGATATGGCTACCTAAGAGTAGTCACATACGGATGTCTACACCACTGCAGGCCATGAAAAATTCCCTGAAAGTTTGGGGGGCCACTAAATTCAGATGTTCTCTTACATCACAGCGGTCATTGATGACCCCCATATGGGGCAACCCAGATTTCGCTCCTGGCCTAAACAGCGCTCAGTTCATAAAGTGGATCCAAGCAGGATATCTCCGATTCTATGATCTCGGCAGCAAGGGTGTAATTAAATCCTTCGCTCATGTAAAAGAGGAAAAAAACATTCCGAATACTGAATTATTTAGATACTTGCAGATCAGGGCCTTCTATACCAGGACCCCAACTCGGCCACGGAGAACAAATTTTGAGCAGCTGTGTGCCAGACAAACTGACACACGGGACTAACCTCTCGAATGTACAGGGAAGTGATCTGTCCAGAGACGGCTGACACTCCTAGACTTAACTATATGAGGCAATGGGAAGCTGACTTAGGGGACACATTAGAGGACGACGACTGGGATAGGATCCTACAGGCAGCAGCGAAGAGCTCTATCTGTACCACGCTAAAGGAGAACGCCTATAAGGTCCTCATGCGTTGGTACTACACCCCAACAAAACTCTCAAAATTTGTCAGAGGCTACTCCCCGCTCTGCCCCAAACAGTGCGGAGAGAGAGCGGACTTGCTACACATGCTGTGGTCGTGCGCAAAAGTGGCCCCGATTTGGGAAGAAGTACAGATGTGGTTACAGCGTCTACTGGAGATCGAGGTCCCCTTGGACCCGTGGCTGTTCCTGTTAGGCCGGCGGGTTAAAGGGTTCTCGAACGCAACACACAGACTAGTGGCGCATTTTGCCACTGCCACCAGATGCGAGATCGCAGCACTGTGGAAGCAACCACAAATTCCAATTATACCCAAAATCAGAAATCGAATTTGGTTCGTCTGCCGGATGGAACAGTTGACAAGTCTGGTCAACGACACCGGCACAAATTTTCTAAAAGTCTGGTCACCTTGGCTGACACAGACAGATATCCCGGGGGTTGATCTTACCAACATTTTGCAATGATTTTTAGCAAAGGCGTTCTCCGGTGGCGAAATGGATCCTGGACGTTAGGTACTGGGGTAAGCGACGTCGAAAAGGAGAATTCACTACAGGATATCACGAACTAATAAAGGCAAGTAGGCATATAGCTACGCAAAGAGCTGCGATCCCGGCCCTAATTAGGAAGGCCTAAATTAGCATAGCCCACAAACCGCCAGTGTCGCTTTCCACACCCCCACTCCCTTCCTCCCCCCCCCCCCTGTCCCTGGTTCCTTTGTTCGTCCGGTATGTCATGTTATGTTTTGTATGTTGATTGGAGGAGAAGTATGGAAACAAGGTGACGCATTGTAAGCCAATGGTTTGTGTTAACATGTCTGTATTGCCTCACCTAATAAAATGAAAGTTATAAAAAAAAAAAAAAGTGCAGTCTATCAGCTTTAATTTGAGGGTATTCGCATCCAAATTGGAGGAAGGGTTTAGGAATTACATCTCTTTAATATGTAACCCCCTCTTTTTCAAGGGACCAAAAGTAATTGGACAATTGACTCAAAAGCTGTTTCATGGACAGGTGTGGGCTATTCCTTCGTTATTTCATCATCAATTAAGCAGGTAAAAGGTCTGGAGTTGATTCCAGGTGTGGCATTCGCATTTGGAAGCTGTTGCTGTGAACCCACAACATGCGGTCAAAGGAGCTCTCAATGCAAGTGAAACAGTGAATCCTTAGGCTGCAAAAAAAAGAAAATCCATCAGAGAGATAGCAGGAACATTAGGAGCGGCAAAATCAACAGTTTGGTACATTCTGAGAAAAAAAGAACGCACTAGTGAGCTCTGCAACACAAAAAGGCCTGGACGTCCACGGAAGACAACAGTGGTGGATGATCGTAGAATCCTTTCCATGGTAAAGAAAACCCCCTTCACAACATCCAGCCAAGTGAAGAACACTCTCCAGGAAGTAGGCATATCATTATACAAGTCTACCATAAAGAGAAGACTTCACGAGAGCAAATACAGAGGGTTCACCAGAATGTGCAAACCATTCACAAGCCTCAAGAATAGAAAGGCCAAATTAGACTTTGCCAAACAATATCTAAAAAAGCTATCCTAGTTCTGGAACAGCATTCTTTGGACAGATAAAACTAAGATCAACCTGTACCAGAATGATGGGAAGAAAAAAGTATGGAGAAGGTTTGAAACGGCTCATGATCCGAAGCATACCACATCATCTGTAAAACACGGTGGAGGCAGTGTTATGGCATGGGCATGCA